>JAOVVA010039822.1:0-15033 GCA_028565275.1 Leiocassis micropogon
TACTAGACAGATGTCCATATTTTATAGCCAGATTGTATAGTGTACATTTATACTGTTAGTATTTTTTATTTTATTTTATTTTTTTCCCCTATTTCTATTTTTATTTTATTTTACTTTATTAAGTTGTTTCTTAAATTTCCACTTGCTGCCGTGGCAAAACAAATTTCCCACTTGTGGGACTAATAAAGGTTTATCTTATAAAGGTTTATCTTACTGTACATATTGTACAATAATTTCGCCCATATCATCCAGTCCAGCAGGTGGCGGTAGAGCTGCGGTTATTTCCCGAGCCGAGCTCAGCATCTCTACATGAAAACATTTCTGCGTCGCTCCACTGCGACGATTAAAAGCCTCAAGGAGCTGGAAAAAACAACAACAACTCAGAGTTTCTCATCTGGTTTAAAGTGTTAAACTCTAAATTAGGAGGTAAGTGGAAGTGAGACCGGGCTTTCGAGCTGCTGCTTGGGTTTCTGCCAAAAGAAATGAATAAAAATAAATAAATAAATAAATAGAAAAACGCAGACAGACAGACAGACAGACAGACAGAGTATCTGTCTCTTAGAGACATCATTAAGGGTTGATGCAGGTCTGGAATCTCTTTATGATCCTGTGGATATAATAAAACATCAGCTTGTTGTGGTGTTACACAGAGCTAAGTGTGTTCTTGAGCTCCTTCTGCTCATCACCAGAAATGTGTAAGAAGATTCCTTTGATTTGTGGTTTTTAATTGCAGAATGCACAAATAATAAAAAAAAAATATTTTTTTTTTACATATTATTTTTGCACGACATTCAGTGGTGGCCAAAGGTATTAGGACAGCACATGCCTCGTGTCAAATATTTATACTTTTTTTCAGACAGATATACTTCTCAGGAAAAGCTGTGTGTGTGTGTGTGTGTGTGTGTGTGTGTGTGAAAACGGTGTTCAGGTTAAACCTAAACCCTTAAACCCTGTAGCACACTGCTGGATGATGGTGAAGACCGGAGACCGTCTTCTGGATCTACAGGACCTGCAGACGTCTGTCTGACTCTACGCTCAGCCGGATCCAGCCAGTTCTGAAGGATACGCGAGTTCATACTAAATATTGATTGTTGTATATAGCCATCTTGAATGTCCTTATTTAAAAAAATAAATAAATAAATAAGAATTTCGCTTCTGGAATGTCTGAATACTTTTGGCCACCAGTGTTTTGTCACATCCAGTGCAACTTAAGTTTTATTTGTATTTAATAATAGACAGGGTTATTTAGTTTGGGAGTTTATTTTACATCGGAAGAAAGAGCTTGTGGAGAAGAAAAAAGCTTTATAATGATATATAATTTTTCTATCATTAAAAAATATGGAATGTGTTAGTAGTTATAAATTGTGAATTTGAAGACTTTATAAAATCGTTAAGGAAAAATTATAGAACTCTTGTGACATTAAACTAATGTGAACTTTCTCATCTCTTGTGCAATCCAAGACAAAAATAGAAATTTCCATAAAAAAATATTTAAAAAAATGCATCAAAGAAAATATTAAATATTAAGACATAGTCTTTAGATAGCATTTTTGGACATCCTTAAGGAATGACAAAAGTGCTTATTGTAACTTAAAACTTATTATAAAAGATCAAAGTGATAAATTCATTTTGCGAACTGTAAGAACACACACTGATCAGCTACAACACTCTGAGGACCCGGCTGTTATTGATTAGCTCCTCATTTTGCGCTGTGTGTTTTGATTCCTATCTATCAGAGCCAGCATTCACTTTTTCAGAAGTTTGATCTACAGTAGCTCTTCTGTTGGATCGGACTACACAGGTCAGCCTGTCCTGTCACTGGTTCACCGGTTCTCCTTCCTTGTGCAATCTTAGGTTCTTGTGCAGCCTGGGAACATCTCACAAGAGCTGCAGTTTTGGAGTTGCTCTGACCCAGTCGTCTAGACATAACCATCTGGCCCTTGTCAAAGTGGATCAAATCCTTACTCTTGCTCATTGTTTCTCCATCCAAGACATCAACTTGTGGGACAAAATCCTCACTTGCTGCCCAAATATATCCCACTCACTTCCAGGTGCCGTTGTAACGAGATATTGTAACTGGAGCTGCTGTGACAAGGGCCACATTGTGATTTCTAGACAACTGGGTCAGAGCGATGGCTGGGCCCTTGTAGTCCGATCCAATAGAAGAACTACTGTAGCTCACACTGCTGAAAAGGTTTTGTGCAAAACAAAGCACAGAAGTATTAGAAAAGTTTTTTTGCGAATCTTAAGGAGAGGAACTGAAATTTTATCAATAAGTTTTGTTTTCCGTAGATCACTAGATCTTGATAAACTAGAAACTTGGGTGCACCAGATACAGTACATTGCTCAGGGTAACTGATTACAAGACTTGGCGTAATTGACCAGAGGGAAAATAAGATCCCAGCTGCATCCCTGTCTTATATCAGTGTTTCATATTGTTAATCGAGCACACACGTCTTATTAAAGTTGTAGTTGTTGTTAGCTACTCGCCAAAGTGACCAATGGTCACTGGTAACCAGATCTGAATTGGTTGTGGAGTAGTTATACAATACAGCTGTATTTAAAAAAATGAGCCATGTTACAAAATGGGACACTACAATTCCTTGGAAATTAAATTTCTCTTTTGGGAAACCTGGGACAGATGGCCTCCCTAGAACAGAAAAAGAAAAAGAAACCTTAAAATGAGGTTTATTTCTGATGAAGTACAATTCCACACACACACACACACACACACACACACACACACACACACACACACACACACACACACACACACTTAACTCCAAATCATGCAGTACTTGTATAAATTACCTGCAGAAGACACCTGTACACTTTTGCACATTCAGGTGGTGACCTAAGACCTGGAACATCGCATAAGTTTTGGAGATGCTCTGATCCAATGGTCTAGACATCACAATTTGACCTTTGTCAAAGTAGCTACAGTCACAATTTTTTTACAATGGCACCTGAAAGTGGGCGGAATATATCAGGCATCAATTAAACGTTTTTTTGTCCCTGATATTGATGTGTTGTAAGCAGGAAAAATGGACAAGCGTAAAGGTTTTGAATGACTTTGACACAGGTTAAAATGCGATGGATAGACGACTGAATCAGCAACTCCATAACTGCAGCTCTTGTGGGATGTTCCCAGTCTGCAGTGGTCAAGACAAACCAAAAGCGTTCCAAAGAAAGAGAGCCAGTGAACCAGCGACAGGGTCGTGATGGCCAGGGGTCACTGAGGCATGTTTTAGTAGCAGAACTGGGAGACCTACTCAGTCAGTGGGTGGTTATTACATAATTGGTTTGGTAACTCAAATAATTGCTCTTGACAACCATGAGGAGCAGAAAAGCATCCAGGCATTCACAAAATCGTCCCACACTTGAATAAGACTGGGTGATTTGCTTTTCCTGTCCATGGATGACAGAAAAAGACCCTGATGAAGTCTACAACTGTTGTAGTTTTTCGACTTTAAATCTTTATATTCTTTTCTGCTCATCATGATTGAAAAGTGTGTATGATGTGAACATTAACTGAAGCTCCCGACCTTGGCTGATAGATAACTGTAATAAAAATGCATTAAATGCTGTCATTTTACACTACTTTCATATTGAATTGGTATTTTTTTCCCTTTTTTTGTTTGTTTCTGCCCTAGAAATGAACGAAACCAAGGACATGTTCTCCTGCTCCTTGTGTCATCTTTCCTACTCCTCTCAAATTGACCTCCGCAATCACATCGAAATGTGTCACTACGAGAAACCAGGAGAAATTAAATACGCAAACACAATGCCCAGAGCGTGCTCCAGTCGTGACCCGACCACCGGTGGTGGTAATTTCCCGACTACTACCACTTTCAAACCCCTGGACGGAGGACTTTACCTTCAATTGCCGGAACGTGGGAACAGTGTTACCCACGGGATGGATCTCAAACCTCATCAACTCCTCTATACAGGAGATAAGCAGTATACCTGCCCTAAATGTGGAAAAAGTTTTGGCTACCAAGCTAGTTTGACCGTGCACCAGCGCATTCACACCGGAGAGAAGCCGTATCACTGCTCAGAATGCGGTAAGAGTTTTGTACAGTCGGGTCATTTTCAACAGCACCAGCGCATTCACACTGGTGAAAAGCCGTATCAATGCTTGCAGTGTGGAAAGAGTTTTACTCGTCAGGCTAATCTCAGAACGCACCAGCGCACTCATAAGGGTGAGAACCGGCATCAGTGCTCACAGTGCGGGAAGAGTTTTACGTACCGAAGTAATCTTGAAATACACCAGCGCGTTCACACCGGAGAGAAACCGTATAATTGCGCACAGTGCGGGAAGAGCTTTGCGCAAATTGGTCATTTCCAACAACACCAGCGCATTCACACCGGAGAAAAGCCCTATAACTGCTCGTATTGTGGAAAGAGCTTTGCACAGGTGGGTCATCTTCAACGTCACCAGGCCGTTCACACTGGAGAGAAGCCGTACCACTGTTCGCAGTGCGGCAAGAGTTTTGCTGAAAATGGTACCCTCAAGTCGCACATGCGCACTCATACTGGTGAAAAGCCTTATTGCTGCTCGATGTGCGGAAAGGGTTTTACCAAAAGTGGTAGCCTTAAAGCGCACATCCGCATTCACACCGGAGAGAGACCGTACCAGTGCTCCCAGTGTGGAAAGAGTTTTTATTGCCGTAGTCCACTCCTGATCCACCAGCGCATTCACACGGGAGAGAAACCGTTCCAGTGCTTACTCTGCGAGAAGAGTTTTTATTGCCGGAGCCGCCTCCGAATACATCAGCGCGTGCACACCGGAGAGAGACCGTTCCACTGCTTACAGTGTGGAAAGAGTTTTTATTGCCGGACTCATCTGGAAATACACCAGCGCATTCACACAGGAGAGAGACCGTTCCAGTGCCCACAGTGTGGGAAGACTTTTTACTGCAAGACGCATCTACAAATACATCAGCGCATTCACACGGGGGAAAAGCCGCACGTGTGCTCCCAGTGCGGCAAGAGTTTTAGCCTAATGAGTTCTCTCAAAGTGCACCAGCGCATCCACACCGGAGAGAAACCGTACCATTGCCTACAGTGTGGAAAGAGTTTTGTCCAAGTGGGGCATCTTCAACAGCACCAGCGCGTTCACAATGGAGAAAATCCACTTCACGGCTCGCGGTCTGAAAACGTTGTACAAATGAGTCCAAATCAGAAACAAACACCTGTTCGGACAATACGCAAGTTGTATCTCTGTTCACGCTGTGGAAAGAGTTTTACTAAAAAGCGTGCTCTCGAAGCGCACGTGAACATTCACACGGCGGAAAAACCGTTCCCCTGCTTAGTGTGTGGCAAGAGCTTTTATTACTGGACCTATCTCCAAATCCATCAGCGCGTCCACGCAGGAGAGCTGTTTATCTGCACACTTTGTGGCAAGAGTTTCGGTCTGCTGAGCACTCTAAGAGTGCACCGGCGCATACACACGGGAAAGAAGCCGTATGTCTGCTCACAGTGCGAAAAGAGTTTTAGTCTGCTGAGTTCTCTGAGAGTACACCAGCGCAAACATGCAGGAGAGAAATCAGATCTCTGATCATACAGCAGCGCAGATTTGTGTCCTGATAAATAACAGCATTCGGGTTTTCTTTTGTGCCATAGGAACACCTCGGTCATGGGTGCAGGTTTGGTGTTTTTATTCTGCATAAATTGATCTTCGGGATCTGGTGGTTTAAATTTTAATTTTGTTTCTGATTTAATGAATAGAAGCAGGAACATTTTAATAAATATTACAAGGTGCCTGTGGAGTGTCTGTGGAAGCAGATGGGATGACTCACACCTTTGCTCTAAACCACCCACAAATATTCTTGACCTGATTGTGTCAAAATTACTTAGTTATCATTGATCCTTCTGCTAAACATAACATAGTTATCAATAATTTGTTCTTTGCACCAATCAGCCATAAAATTAAAGCCACCTATCAAACCCCTCTGAGCCATCAAGCCATGGACTCCACAAGACCTGTGAAGGTGTATAAGTTGTGATGTGGAAGTCCCATGGATTACACTTGTTCGTCCTTAGGTGATTCAACACCTCAAACTCTTTGTCATGTTCCTCAAACTGTTCCTGAACTACATGTGTCAGGGTGCCTCATCTTGCTAAAAGAAATGCCTGCAAACAGGGAACTACCATGTTCCATGAAGAACATCGCCCAGAGCATCACACTGTAAGGAAAATGTGCTTCATCAGACCTTCATCTGTTGCTCCAGTCACTGCAATCTGTAAAGCACTGTGTGTTCTGACTAATTTCTATCAGAGCCAATGTTGACTTTTTCAGGAGTCTGAGCTACAGGAGCACTTCAGTGGGACCAGACCAGATGGTCCAGCCTTCTCTCACTTCAGTGACTCTTTTTTTGCTGATGATCCTGTTGCACGTTCACTGGTTATATTGGAGATGCTCTAATACAGATTAGCACTGTATTGTCTAGCACTTACAGTTTGGGCTCTTAGTCTTTAGTCACGTCTAGTCAGTCCTTATGCTTGGTCATGTTTCTAGCTTCCAACACAACAACTTTGCTGCCTACTGTATCAGTTCTATTCACTTTACCACTTCACCTGTAAGTGCTTTTAATCTCATGGCTGATCGGTGTGTAATCCAGCTGTCGTTAAGGCATTCATTTAAAACACAAAATTCCACCAAATTGTGATTCTTATTTATTTATTTTGGAAATAAATCTGATGTTGAAATGATTAATCATGAGAATTTAAAGAAACAGGGTTAGGAATCTTTACCAGTTTAACACTAATTGACTGTAAACTGTACGATAAGTATACTGCAGTATTCTTCTTTCTTTTTATTCAGCACTTGGGACATGATGACATCCCTTATTAGTATAAGTTTCAGGTACTTTTGTACAGCGGAACCTTAGCATACGAATGTCCTCTCTTATGAATTTTCACCTAAGAATTGAAATTTTGCAAGAAATACGAGGCATACGAACAAACGGAACCAAAGAGTCACATGATACCAAAGTTGCCTTCGGCATGCATTCAAAAGCTACGAGATTTTATTTGTTTTTTGGGTAGCTGGAACGGATTATCTGCATTTACGCGAGACTTCAGAACTAATTAAATTCGTATGCCGAGGTTCCGTTGTACTTAACATATAATGGTATGTTTAAAAATAAATATATACTCTACGTAAATAAGTAGTTTTTGGAAATGGTGTGTTAACGCTTTACATCTTCCAAGAAAGCTTTTGGAACTTTTTTTTTGCTTTTGTGTTTATCCATTGCATAAGCTTTTATTTAGTTTCTTTTTGTGTTCGGTTTGATTTGTTCAGTTGTACGTCTTCCTGCTAGACTGTACAATGAAATTATTTAAAATGGCATCCATGGAAGAAAAGGTAATGTGACACCTTTTACACCTCTTATCTGTGGGTAGGATCCATAGCTCACACACTTCTGCTACAGACTCCATTTCCCACAATGCCATTTATATAGCGCTTTTAACAATGGTCACTGCCGCAAAGCTGCTTTACAGAAGTGAAAAAAAATGCATCACTACAAAGACATGATCGGCGATAATCCTTATATCCGTAGTCATAGTAAGCAGAATTCCGCCTGTGTCCACGTGAAACACGGTCACTGATTCTGTAGATATCACAGACTTTAATTTTAGAGTGTTGCAGATACTGACTCCTAAACATACAGTATCAGGGCATGTTGTTTGTACAATTGCTTTTCTGCTTGTTTGTTTCATTCCAGTTTTGTTTGAGTTGCTCATCATCTGACCTTTTCGCTCTCTTAAACTTTTACATTTTTGGATTCTGCTCTGTGGACTTAATAAAACTTTGTATTTGCATCCAATTACGTGTATTATTTTTGGGTTCAGCCAGTCAAAAGTTTGGACACCCCTTCTAACTCCATGGTCTTTCCTGATTTTTATTTCTTTCTACACTGTAAAACAATGGTGAAGGCGTCCTAAATACACGCCCCAAATAATCTCTTTTGAACAGTTGATATTGAGATGTATGTACTTATGATCTTTAAAGCTTCATAACGGCTTTAACTTGAGGTGCTGTTTATTCATTGGTGATTTCTGAGGCTGATAACTCTAAATGAACTTCACCTCTGCAGCAGAGGTAAGTTTTGGTCTTGCTTTTCTGAGATGATACTGACTCAAGACACATCTCTTTATTCTACATACAAATAATTCATCACATAACCTCGTACTCCAGTACATCTAAATGCACACTCTTATCTAGTGCTGCTAATATCCTGAACAGCAACTACACTAATTCTTTTCACCTGTTCTTTATTTTTCTACCCATCTCGAGACATCTGGAGATTGTGCCAGCTCCAATAGACAAAGGCCAGCCCTACGAGGATCTTGAGGCATCCAGAGAAGGACCACCTCCAGCTGGATTCGGCTTCATGATGGTTTGGATCTACACATGCTGCTTCTGAGCTCCCAGTAATCCAGATCCAATCTGCCCTCTGCACCTGCTGACTCATCCCTGTGCTGAACTGGACTCCATGATAACTTAGACAACTTCTGTTATACTGAACTTTAAGCAGCCTAACACACACAATGTCGTTATATAATTCCGTTATCACCCAGATGAGGATGGGTTCCCTGTTGAGTCTGGTTCCTCTCAAGGTTTCTTCCTATTGCCATCTGAGGGAGTTTTTCCTTGCCATCGTCGCTGACACCCTTGGCTTGCTGATCAGGGACAATCTCATTATTATCTAAACACATTTTTTCTCACACACACACACTTCCATACATTTTGTGAAGCTGCTTTGAGACACTGACCATTGTGAAAAGCTCTATATAAATAAAATAAAATTGAATTGAATTGAATTAAATTGAATGCTGGTGTTTGATGTGTTCCAAGAACTGTTCCCGAACAGCTGACCTTTATGTCTTAAAATAACAACTGTGACTTAATTAGTTTAGAAAATAATCCAGTATTGTTCTAGAATGTAGAAAATAAACCACAAAACAAAAAACACTGAATTACCAGGTGTGTCCAAACATTTGACCTATACTGTACGTAAGTCGGACCAAAGTGTTATTGCCTTAATAAGAATGATGGAAAAAAAACTAATCAGATTTCTGAGTAGCCTTCCTAGTGTGTATTTAGTTATCAGTTGATGTATCTGGGTTATCATTTAGGATATTTTGTTCCCTAAGACATTAACTAAGGCACACAGGTTTTCTGGGATTGTTAAAGTATGGAAAAAATGCAGACTGTATGACTTTGGCATGGTGTTGTATAAAACTGAATGTATTAGATAGATAGATTGATTGATTGATTGATTGATTTCCAACATCCGGTACCAGCGTAGTAACATAATAGACGATAAGCATGTAGTTGCAATTACAGATCGTCAATCATGTATAGTGTAGTCCAAAAAAAAAAATGAAAATCGACCATACTACAACAGAAATAACTAAAAGAAAAAAAGAACATGAGTATGTGCAAATATCGCTGACTGAGAATGAATATTAGTGGATAGACAATAGCAGAAAATTGAGATGTTCAATGAGTTATAGCCACTGAAAGTGACAGCAGTGCACAAGTGAATGGTGCAAGACTGAGGTAGTTCAGGTCAATGCAGATAAGGGTACGTGATGAGTAGATAAATAAATATGACTGTGAACCGTAAGTATGTTATGAAGAAGAGCAACATGTATAACTGAGACTGAGTAGTGGTTGAGGGACCATCATGACCAGGAACCTCAATCACATCTCCAGGCACCGTAAAGGAGTCTATGGCCCTCGGAACAGGTAGAGAAGCTCTGTGATAGAAGTCTGCCACTGAACATGCTTTACTAATTGGCAAAAGTTTCACACAGAGGGTGATTGGTGTGATTGGTGTTCTCTTTTCCAGCACCAGGGAGTCCAGCTTAAAGCCCAACACAGATTCTGCTCTCCTGACCACCTTGTTCAGTTGAGTGGCCTCTCTGCATTTAAGGTTCCCTCCCACTCACTAGAAAAGAATACAGATTTTTGTATTGGCAAAATAAATACATGAATAAATAAAATAAAAGACATGATGTTCTGAAATGTTTGTGATATATTGGAAATTTGACAGTAAGTGTGAACAGTTTTACACATCAATAATATTATACATTCACTGCAAGTCTTTGAGGTAAAATATAAGTTGTTACATCCGTTAACTCGCCTATTGGAGTGGACATGGAGTGCAAACTGCATAATATGTATCTTTAATAATCTATAATAACCTTGCTTTGTGTGGACAGCAGTGGCCATGTATACTGTACACTCAGGAGCCACACACGGGTGCTTTGAGGCAGGGGAATTGATTGGAGTTTAGTCAATGTTGTGGATGAAGTGGTGTGTTTCTTTCCAGTCCAGTAGGGGGCAGTAAGTATCTATCAACCTTCTGAAATTAAGGAAGAGAGAAGAAAAAAAGAGAGGGTTTCCGAGTTCAGACTACTCCACACCAGCTAGTCATGACAACACCACCATATGTCTCCTCCTGCCTGGACAGGGTGACCAGCTATAGATCCTGAGGTGAGAGAAAGTGAAACTGCTCCTCTGTTGGTTGACAGTTACTGACTGGATCCTAAAGGAATCTCTGATTCACATATAACAGATCCCAGTCCAGATCTCTGACTTATATGTAGATATACATATGGTGTTGTTTCTGTGAACATATAAATCAATGTTAATGTTAATGCATTTCAGCTTCTTCTAAGTATTTACACTGAATGTAATTTTGACTTCTGAACAATGTTTCTTTTTAATCGTTCTTCCAGCTTCTGGATCACCACTGTGTTGACTTTGGTGGATCTCTTGATGATGCATGTGTGCATAAACATACAAACATACTTTAAATGTCTTCATGAGGTTCAATATGGGTTTTAATGTCATAATTTATTGCAAGATGTTCACTGTCACATAACGGCTTGTTTCAGGTGTTACTACTTCTTCGACTTTCATAATAATAATAATAATGATTATTATTAGTACATTGAGTACAATATACAGTACTATGCAAAAGTCTTAGGCACTGTATCATCTTTAGTAAAAATGTTGTTATATGTTTATCATGTCTGCATTATTATATTCAAAACTATTCAATATTTCAAACATACCTTAAAAATCAATTAATAAACAAGTAACATTACAGAAGAATACTTACATGCCTGTAAATAAAGCAGCATATAACATTGCAGACTGGTTTTCAGATACTGTAACAATAACAAAATAACCCCCTAATGTAGGCTTCTTTAAAAAACTGGACACAACTGTATCTACCACTAATAATTTTGTTTCACGTCAAATATTTATTTGTGTTTATTTTATTACTCTTTAATGCTCTTCATTCTCTGGAAATCTTTAAACAGACATATTTGTTTCTTTACTACTTGGGTTCAATCCTCCCCAGTAAAAATAAATAAATAAATAAATAAATAAACCCTTTCTAACGGTGTTTGACTGGTGGTACTAGTAACCTAGTAACCAAGTGTACGGATCTACCCAATGAGGGAAACTTGAGCGTAAGAGTGTCTGCCAAATGCCCTTAATTTAAATGTCATTATAGAAGTTTATTTTATGTAGAAATTTTCTCAAAAGCTTTTTTTTTATTTATGTGCCCCGACTTTTGCACAGTACTGTAAATGAAACAGCTGTTAGGTTTTACTTAGCATGCTGGAGAATATGAGTACAATGACGCCTCTATCCCCTAAACGTAGACGTTCAACATTCCCAGGTGTTCTGCTTGTTGCAGGTCTTCCAGAATGTGGCTCACTTTCAACAGATTCTCAAGCATCTTTAAATAATTTGTGCCACACTGGTATTTGTCCTGCACTCATTGCGTCATCCTCGAAAGCCTTCTGAATCATTTAAATACTTTCTATGGAAACTTCTCTTCTCAGGCAGTAATTTTGTAAAATGACAGCCACATGGAACACATGCTCACTCAGCAGGGTCTAGTGCTCCTCTGACTAGTACTAGTGCAGTGAAGTCATGCTTGTTCACGCCCATGGTGCCAGGTTACATCGATATCATGCAAACTGTTCTTATTATATCAACCATGCCTGGGCTTTTTCTGGACAAACCTAATGATAGTAAATAATAATTAGGGCCCAAGCACTAAGACATCAGCCCTGTGTCATCATATTGTGTGAGGGTCCTCTTGTTTTTCTAAGGATTAATATTTTTTTTTTTCAGCATCTGGTGCTTTTGGGGGTCTTAACATGCTCAAAAACTCTTGAGACAAAAAAATCTTCAGACAAGTTGCAATCTGCTTCCATTAGGTTGGCTAAGAGTCTGGGCCCTCACACAAGATTTTAAGGCATAGCTCATACACACTTGCACGTATGCACACGAAACCTGGTACACATTTAGAGCTCATTGAGCTTTCGCATTGCATGTCATGGGCTCTTCACAACAGGATGTCAGTTATTTTGGGCAATTTGCAAAACACACCCAATGGATTTTGACATATTCCTCCTAGGGAATTTATACGCTCGCCACCAAATCGGGCCAATGTGGTCTCAATACATCGATGATGCAAAATTGCGGAGGGATTTTTAATATTTCAAACAGATCAGCTGCGACGACGCCTTAACCTTATGCCAAAAAGTGATTGATAACTTTCTGAGTGGCCTTATATTGAGTGATATCACATTGAATGACATCATAGTGTGATGCTTTTTCTTCCAGCATCTGGGGCTTTTTGGAGGTCTAAACATAAAATTCCTGCTTTTCTAAAATATGTCATAATGGCATTGGTATGTCCTATACTGTTTGTATATACAGTATATTCACCATTCAAACCTCTGTAATCTCGTGTATTTCTAGGCTGTCTGTACGGGGCCATCGACTGGTTTACAAGGGATGAGAACTCCACCCAGACCTAAGGCATCATGATGTATCAGGCAGGTGTGTGCAATGTGCTTATATATATACAGTATATATATACATATATATGCCCATAGTGCCAGGTTACATCGATGTCATTTCATATATATATATATATATATGAAACTCTAATACAGTATATGAAATTCTATATATATGAAACTCTAAAAGAATATTGTGCAAAAGTTAATTTATTTCAGTAATGCAACTTAAAAGTTAAGGCAAATACATGAGATAGACTCATTACCTGCAAAGCAAGATTATTTAAGCCGTGATTGGTCATAATTGAGATGATTATGGCTTACAGCTCATGAAAACCCCAAATCCACAATCTCAGAAAATTAGAACATTGTGAAAAGGTTCAATATTCTAGGCTCAAAGTGTCCCACTCTAATCAGCTAATTAAGCCATAACCTGCAAAGGGTGCCTGAACCTTTAAATGGTCTCTCAGTCTTGTTCAGTAGGAAGCACAATTATGGGAAAGACTGCTGACCTGACAGTTATGCAGAAAACCATCATTGACATCCTCCTTTAGGAGGGAAAGCCTTAAAAGGAAATTGAAAAAGAAGTTGGATGTTCCGAACGTGCTACAGTATATCAAAGCACATTAATAGAAAGTTATTTGGAAGGAAAAGTGTGGAAGAAAATGGTGCACAAGCAGCAGGGATGACCGCAGCCTGGAGAGGATTGTCAGGAAAAGGCCATTTAAAAGTGTTGGAGACATTCACAAGAAGTGGACTAAGGCTGGAGTCAGTGCATCAGGAGGCACCACACACAGACGGATCTTGGACATGGGCTAATGTCTTATTCCTCAAGCCCCTTCTGAACAACAAACAACATCAGAAGCATCTTACCTTAGAAAAAAAGAACTGGTCTGTTGCTTAGTCCTCTTTTCTGATGAGAGCAACTTTTGCATCTCATTTGTAAACAAAGGACCCAGATCTGGGGGAAGAATGGAGAGGCACACACTGCAAGATGCTTAAAGTCCAGTGTGAAGTTTCCACAGTCTGTGTTGATTTGGAGAGCCATCTGGTGGTGTTGGTTCTCTGTGCTTCATTAAGTCCAGGGTCAACGCAGCTGTCTACCAAGAGATTTTGGAGCACTTCATGACGAGCTTTATGGGGATGCTGACTTCATTTTCCAGCAGGACTTGGCACCTGCCCTCACTGCCAAAAGCACCAAAACCTGGTTTATTGACCGTGGGATTACTGCGCGTGATTGGCCAGCAAACTCGCCTGACCTGAACCCCATAGAGAATCTATGGGGCATTGCCAAGAGAAAGATGAGAGACATGAGACATGCAGAAGAGCTGAATGGCACTATTGAAGCATCCTGGTCTTCCATAACACCTCAGCAGTGCCACAGGCTGATAGCTTCCATGCCACGCAATTGAGGCAGTAATTGCTGCAAAAGGGGCCCAAACCAAGTACTGAGTACATATGCATACTTCTACTTTTTAGAGGTCTGATATGTTGTATGTACAATCCTTGGTTTATTGTTTGCATGTAATATTCTTATTTTCTGAGATTGTGGATTTGGGGTTTTCATGAGCTGTATGCCATAATCATCTCAATTATGACAAATCACGGTTTGAACTATTTTGCTTTGCATGTAATAAGTCTATCTCATATATTAGTTTCACCTTTTAAGTTGCATTACTGAAATAAATGAACTTTTGCACGATATTCAAATTTTTCGAGTTTCACCTGTGTATATACAGTGGGTATGGAAAGTATTCAGACCCCCTTAAATTTTCACTCTTTGTTATATTGAAGCCATTTGCTAAAATCATTTAAGCTCATTTTTTCCCTCATTAATGTATACACAGCACCCCATTTTGACAGAAAAACACAGAATTCTTGACATTTTTATTATATTTTTTATTAAAAAAGAAAAACTGATATCACATGGGCCTAAGTATTCAGACCCTCTGCTCAGTATTTAGTAGAAGCACCCTTTTGAACTAATACAGCCATGAGTCTTTTTGGGAAAGATGCTACAAGTTTTTCACACCTGGATTTGGAGATCCTCTTTCATCCCTCCTTGCTGACCCCTTTCCATTCTGTCAGGTTAGATGGTAAACGTTGGTGAACAGCCATTTTTAGGTCTCTTCAGAGATGCTCAATTGGGTTTAAGTCAGGGCTCTGGCTGGGCCATTCAAGAACAGT
>JAOVVA010039883.1:0-15029 GCA_028565275.1 Leiocassis micropogon
GGAGCGGGGTCACGTGACTCCACACGCGGTAGTGTTTTTAAAGGGAAAGTAATCGAAATAATCGACCTGGGAAAATTGGATCGATTATAGGTTCTGAATGTCGATTTCGATTACTTTTCGATTAATCGCCCAGCCCTAATCTCCACTTGTCTCTAATTCACATATTATCTACTGTCTATCACTGACCATTAAAGTTCCCATCATCAGCGATCTGGAACAACCGTAAAGTGCCCGTGAGGATGAAAGCCACGTTCCCTTGGGGTCTGAGCCTTGTCACATTGAGTCGACCACCCAGATGAACTGCACAAACTCCTATTCGCCCCGTTTCCATGGTTCCCTGATTGAGGTCAACTGGCCTTTTTCTGAGTCTGCACGTGCTCATGGACTCGACAGACACTCGCTTCCATTCATTCTCTAAATAGGGCATTTGCTGCATCGTAATTCAGCCCATAGGTGCACACAAAGAGCAAGCATAGGGCAAAACAAAGAGGGGTGGTGTGGCATGATGCAGCAAAAGAGGCCTCTCTATCTGAAGGCGCATCGAAAAAGAGCTCTATGGTGCATCTGAACACTGAAGTCAAAAATCCCAATATATCAAGAATTACAGCTGCAGCTGGGGTGAACGATATGACAAAATTATATCATCGTTCTTGAAGGCATTTCTTCAATACACAATATATATCATGTATCCCAGTTTATCTACATGTACTGTATTTACACATGATATTTGGATTTGCTAGCAAACTGCCAATGACAAAATAGTGAGGTATTAAAAACATGGGATGAATACAATGTATGTATATACAGTATGTGCAAATATACTGTAGACGAATGAGGATGAATCAGGGTGTGTAACTGAGTTATAGCAATTAAACTGACAGCAGTGCAAGAAGTGAGTGGTGCAGGACTGAAATGTAAGGAGAGTTATTTAGTTGAATAGTTAAATATTTAGTTATTTAGTTATTAACGATAGAGACATTATACTGTCACAGCCATAACGCTGTCAATGTTTAGCTCCATATAAGGGATGTAACAATACATTGAGGTACGATGCACTGTGCTGCAAATATCTGATCGTTTGCATTGCATACCTCATAATGTTATAAAAAAAATTATATTGAATGCTGGGGGAATCTGGGGACCATGTGTTCAATCAAATCAAGACCACAGTACAGTGGTACAACCCTAACTCTTTATCCATACAAAGACAGAGCAGAAAAAATGGCAAACTGGCAGTCGGACCTCTCCTGGGACAGAACAGAAATAGATTTGTTTGCTGCCAGCTATGGATCAAAATGTAAAAAATGCTCAGCTTTATAGCATATCATCTTATTTTCACACCACCTAAAAAGACCGTAGAAGCTGATTTATGTTATTGACTTGTACGTGTACTATCACAGAGACATGAGGGAAACAACACTTTTATTCTATAAACGAATTATTTCTTGAATAAACATTTATGGGGGCCGAACATCCTACCAAACCAGATTCTTGTCTCTGGTCTAAAGTGACTTTAATTCTTATTAATAAACTGAAATTATAATAACCGTGTAACAAATCTGTGTGTTTAAAGAGAGGTGTTTGGCTGCCTGCCACTGACAGTTTAAAAATCTGTTATCAGTCTGCACTCTTATACTGACTCATAGTTACAGCGCAGATTTAATCAGGTTGTTTTGACACAATGTGATATTCATAGCTCATCTAGAGGAATAAAGGACAAAGAAAAGAAAATCATAAAGCTGCAGACAGAAACATAAGTCAAGTTTACACAAGAATCATCACCTTAAAAGGCAGACATTAACTCAATTGTGTCTTATAACAGAATAAAACACTCAGGTGTGATAATGCAGATTTTTAACAGCACATCCAGAAGTGCTTTTCCTTTTATTCCACAGCAAGTCCCCATTTTCATTGCTTTTTAATAACAAATAAGATCTTGTGGTTTTTAACTGCTTATAGTCACTTATAAAGAGCTGTAATGTCTGTGACAAAGCATCCAGTTATCACTCGTTATAACTTTTCAAAAGTTTGACAGAAATCTCTAGCTTGTCATGTTACTGAGAAAGACGAAAGCACAAAGTACTTTGTCCTGAAGACTTTCAAATAGATTTAACAGCACTGTCATTTAAGACACCATAAAGGTGTTCTGCTAAAATAAACACCCCGACTGACTGAACCCGACAAGAGGAGAAGTACAGACTCACACCAATCTATATTTAACAGGGAGCATAACTTCTCAAGTAACTATAAATTGGTGTGATCACAGTGTTTCTATAACACACTTAAAAATGAGGAATTATGAGAGTAAAACTCAACTAAGACTCATTACATAAATGTAATGTTCTTGAATTGCAACAGTTCACCGCCCAAGTGGTATGCTAAATAGTCCTTTAAACAGTGTATTAAGCCATTCCACCTAATGGGATATCAAATACAGATTTCTTTAAGTGCAGTAGCCTTGTACAGTATTACGAAACGCCAGTAATCTCATAAAAAGCAGCAAAGCGCAAAAGTGGTCGACAGAAATAATCTAATAAATCCATGGAGGGAACAGACACCATTCACTGTGTTGGGAGTCTAAGACTCCACCCTTAAAGAAGAAAGTGTACTTTATACGGGCCCTACACACTTCCTCTTGGGAAAAGCACCTGGACTTTAAAGAGCAAAACTGGTTCAACTTGTGCTACCTACAACTCAAACTCATTTAGGTCATTTTATTATTTTTTTTGTATGGTCTAAAACAGCAGAAGACCATGTCATATTCCACTTTCTGTGTCAGACAAGAGATTTCTGAGGTTATAATGGGCACAGTTTACCAAAGCTGGACATAAAGATTGAAACAACTTGTTCATGATGAACCATGAGGTAAAAATTTTGAGTGATGGAAACTTCAAAGCTCTGTTTGTAAGTCGCTCTGGATAAGACAGTCTGCCAAATGCCTAAATGTAAATAGTCCAGGTGGTGGAGGTGGTGTAATTGTGTGGGGAATGTTTACCTGGCACACTTTGGGTTCATTAATACCAAGCAAATGATTGCTTGAATGGCACAGGCTACTTGAGCACTGTTTCTGACCATGTGCACCCCTTCAATTCTTTAACTCATGAATTCACAATTGATTGCCCACCTTCTAATAGCTGCTATCAGAACGATAATGCATCATGTCACAAAGCTTAAATTCTCTTTAAACTGGTTCCAAGAACATGGACTTAAGTTTCGATGCTTTCTCAGTTACCAGATTTGAATCCAAACAAACACCTATGGAGATGTGGTACACCAGAAGATTCACAGCAGGAAACAAGCCTAACAAATCAGCACCAGCATCTCGAGGAAGGCATGCCATGCATGTTGTGAATAAAGTGCTAGTGCTGTGCACAAACATTCACAAATTTGTCCACATCACTTTTGCCACTAACAAGTACTTCAACCAGCCTAGGTATGTTGCTTATTCTGATAGCTTGTTTTTTTAAAAGAACTGACTTTGGTACAATTAGAGACATGGACAAAGGGTTTCGCATACTTTTGGCTAACTGCAATTCTACCAAGTTCTTCTATAAATAATTAACCACACCTCACCTTATTTGGAGGTATCTGATTATCAGGAGCTGCCTGAGCAGTTGAGGAAAAAGCAGAGCACACAATCAGCCATGGAGAAAACACTTTAACATTGTGAAGCCTGAACATCAGGGCGAGAGAGAAACATGATCTGTTCGAGATGTCTTCACATGAAAACATTGGCTGCATGATCCATTGAGATCAGGCCAAAATGGGCTCAGTGTTAGGACAAAGCCAGAAATGGCCTGCAATCCTCTCACTGCATGAGTAAATCTCTCAGTGTGGATCACGTGGTGAAAGAGAGTGTGGAAATGACAGCAGATGGAGATGATAAGATGCTTGACTGTGAGTTGACAACAGTTGACTTACAGTAAGACAAGCAATTTTTTTTCTAATCTAAGTGTTTCTTTTTTTATTTAATTGTCCTCCCATAAGACAATAAATAAATTGCTGATTAAGTATTTACGATCCTTTAAACAAGGGGTTCTTAAAAGTTTTGCACCCAGGGAACCCTTAAGTTGTGAAATACTATAAATTTCATGAACCTCCTCACCAAGATTTATGTTTTTTCTGGTAATATTCCTGTATTTTACACGTGACCACTAATACTTTGCTATTTATTGCAGTTCTTATTGCACTATTACCCCCCTGACTATGTTTCCCCCTGACCCATTTGAGAAGTGCTGATTTAACCAGCAGGGAGACCCCCAGTGAGTTTTATTTTCTGTCAAACAAAACCTGGAGTCTAAGTTGTAGGCTCCATGCCAGACTCAGCTCTATCAATATCCCAAGTAAATAGCTATTGACAGAAGTGCTTTGCCTTATGCACTGAAAATTAAGTGGGCCTTTTAAAAAGCGTGTCCATTCCTTCCGCAGTGGTGTACTTTAAGTTCCTAGGAAGGTTTCATTTACTGAAATTACTCCATGCTGGGGGAGAGAGTTAAATACATTGCAGGGTATTTTAAAACACATAATCTACGTTTATGTTCTATACAGTACCCGTAGTTCTCAAACCTGGTTCTGGAGGACCACCTGCCCTGCACATTTTAGTGTTTTCTCAGCTTGGAGCACACCAGACTTCACAAATCAGCCAATTATCAACCTTTTTTTAAAAAAATGAAGAGGGTGTGACAGAGCAGGCAAAAACACTAAAATGTGCAGGACAAGGTTGATAAACAGTTTCTATCTCAGGTGTGATGGACACGGCACAAAGGCGTCAATGTATTTAAGGGAACAGTGGACAGGAACTCTTAACTCTCCTAAACAATGTTGCATAATTTCCTTTATGTTTTCTTTGTTTCTCTAGTTTTGTGCTCACATGAAATACAAGTGATTCTTGTCTCTCATACTGACTGAGTGCATGTGAAGGTGTGTTTTATGTGGGTTTTTTTTTTTTCAGATTCAGATTTCAAATCCATTTCTGTTTTAAATATACACATTCACACTGTTTGGAGCAGTAGCAAAAGAACACAATTTTTATAAACATTTAAATAAGGCAGTACAGTATAGACTATTCATTTGGTTGCATGATGTGACTACAGTGATTTATTCAATCCCGGGCATTAGTCTGAATAAACATGTGGTGTTTTATTCCTCTTTTTTTTTTTAAATGAAGAATAAAGCACCACACTAATAAACATGTTCATTCAGACTCATACCTGGGTTTGAATAAATCACTGTTGTCCAGTGATCTTTTTTATACATACTGTATGGTACAAATGTAAGGGATAGCTAATAAATGTACACAGACTCACGTATTGTATTTATTACAATAAGTAAACACACGTAGTTATTAACAGTTACAAAAAAATATGATCTGGAAGAACAATCCTTACAGTGTCCATCAACTAGTGACTGTATCCAAATTATAGCTCAAACTTTCTCATTATTATTGATATCAATAGATAAGTAACAAACCTACTTTGACTAACAAAAAAAATTAAGAAATATAAAAAAACATAAATACAAAAGCAAAATGTCATTCCGAAACTGAGACATCACATAAACAGACACCAGTGTGGCTTGGCTTGGTGATGAGTTAGCTGGTAGCTCGCTGTCATTTAGCGCTAGCTAGCTACCGGCTAACCAGCTGGTATTATTTGGGTAACATATACAGACGCCTGTTTTATTAAATTACATTTAATATTGGGTTTGTCTGAAAATCTCCAAAATTCTAAAATTTAATTAAAATAAATTACCCGAGCAGATACATTAGTTATCTTACCCCTAAAGCTAGCTAAACACCCAAGTCATCTGAGCTAGCTAGCGTCACTAACCGTTCACAGGCTCGCATCGCTCCAGTCAGGTGTAACGCTACGCTCTGACAGATCTGTAGAACTAGGCAAGGCTGTGCTCTGACATTTAATTTATAAAATAAGACGATGTGTGTATAACTGATTTAGATATGTACCCGGGTCACCTGTATCCATCGTCTGGTTGTCACCGAGCACACACACCGGTTCGTCCTCGGATAACGGGCTGCCATCCTCGGCCTCAGCCAGGCTGCTCGCGCCGCCGCCGGACGCCTCCATTCTCAGGCTGAAAGCCGAAAACGCTCGTGCGAGCTCGTGCCTCTGTCCCGCTGACCCGCAGTCTACCGGACTCTCAGCAGCGCGAGAGCATAGTGCAATGAGGTGGATGTGAGCGCGCGCCCTGATCCTTTCATCTGCACTGCCATGTAGTGCAGCTTCAGGCTTTTCCCCTAAATCAGTCTCCTGTAGCGAGCGCGTGAAGCAAACGGAGAAGTATCATCCGATGCTTGGGGAACAGCGCTCTCTATTGGTCATCACATCGTATAAATGCACGCACGCACGCACCCGCGCATATACTGTACATAAACGCTGTCACTTACTCACGCATCGTCTATACCGCTTTTGTATACAGAGTCGCGGGGGCCTGGAGCCTATTCCAGGAGGCTTAGGGCACGAGGCGGTACACCCTGGACAGGGAGCCAATCCATCACATGGCACACACACGCACTCACACACCCATTCATACAATATGGGCAATTTGGGAACGCCAAATAGTCTAATCTGCATTTCTTTGGACTGTGGGAGGATATATATATATATATATATATATATAGGGGTTTCAGGGGGGAAAAAAAAAAATATATATATATATATATATAATAATTTTTTTTTTTTTAATGAAACTTTGTTAAGAGCTGTCCCGGTGCATTGTTAAAACCTGAAAGGATGTGGTTTGTACAGTCCAAAAACATGCAGATTGTACTAATTAGTTTTCCCGAACTGCATATAGTGTGTATAGTATGTGAGCGTGTGTTTAATGAAATGGCAACGCATCTACAGTTTATTCCTCGCCTTGTGCCCTTAGTCACCTGGGATAGACTCCTATAACCCCTGTGACCCAATGAATGAGTAAGGATAGTGCTGAAACCTCAACTCGTGTGGCGAAATGTTGTCGGAAATGCTTGGTGAAAAAATCAACAATAGATATTACAATATTTAACTGTGAAAGTAAGAGCATTTCCCACAGTGTCCCAACTGAAGGATGTGAACAGGTACAGTAATGTTGACGGTAATTTTAGCTTAAAACAGAACTGGAGGGTCAACAGTCTGCAGGGTCACACAGGTACAATATCACAGTCTGCACACTCAGTTTCATTAAGGAAGTAATCTGTGAATCTGGTTCAGTCTGTGGTTAGAAGAAAAAACGTAGCCATGTTCAGCTGTAACCAAGCTCAATTCTCTAGGTAATTGCATACTCCTGACACTTAGTGATTAAAATTAATTAGACCCAACATATGTTTTGACAGCATCATAGCTCACCATCTGTTACAGAGGGTACAGTATGAGCTGCCAGACTACAAAATGGTAATATAAGGTTAATAAATTAATAATTCATAGCTAATAATGTTGTAAAAGCTGTGTCATATGAATGTGCCATATAGGATTCAGGCGTTTGTATGTTTGCTTATTGGCAATGGAAAAGGTTGGCTTCATCAAGTTTTGAGGCCTAGTATATTAGGCTTTCAAGGGGCCAAGAATCTCTAGTGGCACACCTGCTCGTGAG
This sequence comes from Leiocassis micropogon, assembly GCA_028565275.1. NCBI lineage: Eukaryota > Metazoa > Chordata > Actinopteri > Siluriformes > Bagridae > Leiocassis > Leiocassis micropogon. The sequence continues at coordinate 7,588 of JAOVVA010039883.1, forward strand.
CATTAGGCCATGTCCACATGTAGCCGGGTATCTTTAAAAACAGAGATTTTTCTTCTTCTTTAAAAAAAAAAATTCTGTCCACACGACCTACGTTTTAAAAATATCTTTGTCCACATGAAAACGCAAAAACGACCTTTTAAGTGCTGTTAGGAGCATCTCTAATCAAAAGGGGGCCAATCAGAGCCTAGACAAAACGGCAACACCTGTTGCACTTTGGAGTAGTCTGACAGGTCTCATCCGAAACCGCCATCGCTGTCTGCGAGGTCTGTGTCGTCAGAGTTTTGTACAGTATGTCGCAGCAGTGAGCTTAGTAGTGCATTCAGGCACCTCTGTTCATTAACATAATGTGTGAGTAACATGTAAAAAGTCCAGTACGCAACGTTAACACAGTCACTAGTTTACTGCACGTAAATCCACTATTGCACAAAATATCCTCATAAACAAAGCTGACGTCAAATCAAGCAGACGAGCACACAGACAATTACTGAGAAACATTGCCTCTATAATAACAGAGCATAGTTTTGATATGACATACATACTCTATATGTTTGCACCAGTTGGAACTGTAAAGTAATATTTTGGTGTATTAACCATGGGCAGAACAGTGGTGTAGTGGTTAGCACAGGGTCCCCTCATCACCAGGGGGCTATGGTTCAAGTCCTGCCTTTGGGTCTGTGTGCATGGAGTTTGCATATTCTTCCTGTGCATGGTGGGTTTCCTCAGGGTATTCTGGTTTTCTCTTATAGTCAAAAGGCATGCAGATTACCCTAACCCTCTATGGCATGAATTTTGATTTTAAAAGGAAAAAAATATTTCACAATAGTTTTTGGGAGCTCTGATAATATATCAATCATAAAATGTGTCCCCCCACAAGCCCCCCACCAGATTTTGGATTGTTGCCTCAGGGCAATAACATGCTATGGGGGTACTAAAACACCAGTGGACTGAGGAACAAGTCAAGCAATAAATACATTAGAAGTTTTATTTAAACAACAATTCAAACATCAGCCACAAATGTTTCATCGATCAGTGGCTTAGAGATTAGCTGAGGTGTGTTTTTGTGTTTCTGAATGTGTTCCTTTGTGGTACTGGTTGAATTGGTGTTTTTCTTTTTTAACAAAGCACAATCTGTATTGTTATGTATGGAAACTCAGGAAAAAGTTGCTGGTGGATGTGAAACAGAGGTGGATGTCACATTTTTTGGCATTTGGCTTTAGGGGTACCTTGCATCCCCCTTGCATTTCCCTTTCAAGAACCGAAATGGATGTGACGGGTCCTTTCTTCCCTTTTATTTATACCACACAGCAGTTGTGGAACTGGGATAACCTCTCTTGCCAGATTCTTGACACTTTTGCACAAGCTTTCTGCAATATACAAATTGAAAGTATAAAGCCTCATCTGTTCCTTTCTTTTTTTTTCCTCCCAATGCTTCTGCAATCTCTCTTGTAGAGCAGCCAAGCAGTCACAATGATCATGTCGATAAAGTGAAACAACAGCCAGTGGTACCACTTCTTTGGCCTGACAAGTGCATTGAGAATGTCCAGCAGATCCACCCCACCCATATTTTTATTGTACTTTCTTACCACAACAGAACAGGGGACGTTAATGATTTCCCACCTATCATCCTCTGTGACAGGGTATGCTCCAATGTAATAACTGGAAAGAATGACTGAACCATTACACCAAAAATAATACCACTTTACAGCATGCAAGGTGGTTTCTCCAACCATGGCCAGCATTTTCTCCTTGCCTGTGACGGAACTGCCTGTGCAAACACACAATCAACAACCACCATGGATTCACATTTTCACCATAGACAATGCTGGTGTTACATTTGGGCATTTCCAAATTGTCTGCAGTCTGTGAATGAGTATGTAAATGTATGAATGATCGTGACTGGAATCCCATCCAGAGTGTATCCTTCTTTGAGGCCTGAATCCCATCGGATAGGCTCCAAGCTGCACACTGCCCTATATTGGATAAACGATATAAAGAACAAGTGTGTTTGTTTGTGTGTGTGAGAGAGAGCAAAAGAGAGAGAGAGAGAACCATGGGTATTTTGATGTGGTCTAATATGGACCCTTGTGACACATGCAGAACATAAGAAACAGAAAGTAACCTGTGAACCTTGGAGCTATGAGGTGGATGAGGTGGCAGTGTTATCCACTGTGGGTTAAACATTCATACAATCAAGACAACATTAAATTTAACAGTTGACTTGCAATCAAAAACTCAAACTCACAACTTTGTTTCTTTTTATGGACATGACTTATAGGAGCTGATTGTCATTTTTATAGGCTCACAATACATGACAATATTGTGAATCACTGTTTTGGACAATGTTGGACATTATGTGATTACTACAGGTCCTACAATGCTTGAACATTCACATTTCATTATTTGTGTAATCAGTAGCATAATTTACTAACAGGTCCTAAATACTATTGTTATTATTATTATTATTATTATTATTATTATTATTATTATTATTATTATTATTATTTTGATTTTTTTTGGGCTTGGATAGTAGTGCTCTCTATGGGTCACACACCATGACTGCACACTGTGACATTGAAATATGTTTTTCCTATTAAAGCAGTATAATTTTAATAATTAAACCATCTGCAGACTCACTTGCAATGCAGTGTCTGAATTACCATAGCACGTATTAGCATTAACATCATGCATTAACAGAAAATCAGCATTTCTTTTTTAATATTGCAAAACAAAAGAGGTTTTGTCATTCGATTGTAAATAAGATGTCACTACCATCTGTGATGCTTATCAGAATCCAGAGAATAACAATCATTCAACATTCTGTTTAATTTATTCTGCTTTATTCACCTTAATCAGAGCATCTAGACATTTCAGATTAATTACTTTGAGTTATTTTTGACTGAAAGTGTAATAGACTCTTGAGATTGGGTATTGTGGAAAAAAGGAATGGGATCCCTTTCCAGTTGACTGTCTGTGAACTGGTGATCTTCCCATGAGAAGTTGCACGCCAAATGCATCGGGTTTGTCTTTTCCACAGAGAGGGTTTCAGGACAAACCGTCATGAATGCATGGGATGATACCACTGACTCCCAGCAGCCTTCAGGAAAGGATCGGAAACAGAAGCGGAAATGACCGGTTATGGGACATCTAGCTCCAGGTGAAATTAATGCTGGGTTTACAGATATTTCAGGAGGTCACTTTCTATCTCCTGAAAAAGAGAGACAGACAATTCTTTAGAAATCCTTAATTTTACATATCATCATCATCATCACAATTCTTACCTAATTGTTTATGACTTTTATCATACTGACTATTACTATACATGACTTTTATCATACTGTATTGAAAAGAACTTCCATGATGGTGCCTTCAAATTGAAGATAAGGTCAGCTGTCCTTATGTCTCCTTTTTCATAATGCAAACACTGCCTATCTAATCAACTTCCTCCCGGTCAGTAGTGATCATATTTTGAGGTGTCCTTGACAACAATGCTGTGCATGTTAAATATTATAAAGCAGCCTGCATGTGCTTCACTATGACAATTTAACCTCATATCTGAGTAAAAAATTCAGGATACTAGAACATCCCATGATACAAGTAAAACACATACACACATACTGTACCAAATGCTAAGAAGTTGCTAACATTAGGTTAACTATAATATTTTTTAAATTGTTATCCAAGGTCACAACCCGGTGTGAGCTCTTATGTTTCAGATTGTGGCTATAATGTGCAAGAAGGAGATGAAACAGAAGGAATTTCCTACATTTCTATAGATTGCACCTGCATAGAAATATCTTTTGTCACAAAGTTATTTTATTTTGTATTTTTTTTTTATGTGGTTTATACTTACAAATGGATCTTGAAGTGGTGAGTATCTCTTCACAACCTGGCCTTGTCTGTCAATAAGGAACTGCACAAACCACAATTCAGACGTCAGGGACAACATTCATTTTGAGCCAAAATAATAATAATTAAATAAAAGAAATTCAAGGCAGAAAACTCCAGATGAATTGTACTGATAATAGTTTGTTAGTTTATACTTGAGCATATACTCATTAGTCACTTTAATAGCAACACTTATACACCTGCTCATTTATACATGTATGGCAGTAGGACAATGCATAACATCATGTACAGTAGATATAGGTCAAGAGCTTCAGATAATGTTTAACGTACACTCTGTGTACACATTAGAATCTTATGTGTGGGAAAAAATCCCACATATTCAGCAGTTTGATAACCAATTTTAAACCATATGGTATAAATATCCATGCCACAATCAAAGTCACAGAGGTAAGCAAAAATACACAATGCATAGCAGTTGTTCTGCCCCCAAAATGATTCAAATCTATTAGATACATACCTTGGTGAAATTCCACTTGATTGAACTGAAAAAAAACAAAAAAAACCTAATTTAGCCACACGGTTTATACTACAGTCATTATACAATGTCACAGTGGAAGTGAAGAACAAAGATATGTTAAGATATAGGTTGTAGTGCTCTAATGATGAGCAGGTTTCAGCAAGTTTTGCAATGTGTTACAAGAGTTACCGTCCTCCACTTGTGTAAGTGTTTTGTGCACTCATATCCTAAAACTGATGTAACTTTAATTATTGTTTATACTGAGTTTTTTGTTCAAATATTAAGTAATCCCAGTAAAGAAGTTCAGTTTAGCTTTTCTAATTAATACTGTATCTTTTGTTGCAGATGTGTGTTTACATTAAGCAAGCAGCTTATTAGTAGATTTTTTTTTTAAAGAAGATTATTAAATCTGGCACATCATTCTTCATAACATCGCTTTTACTCAACATTTAGATTTCACTTATAGTGCAATTTAAACTTCAGGCCAGCTATCTGAGTAATGCAAAAGGTTTATTTAATTATGTCCAGGCAGTTTTGTTTGATGCTGTGACATAACCTTTCACAAACTGCTTCTAACTTTATTTTGACACAACATTTTGATTTGAGCATATAACACTGCGCTCTCAGTTTGAGTATTTTACACGCCCTCACTTCGGACTGCTGCATATATGTTTCCTCTAGCGACCCATGTTTTATCTCATAGTGTCGCCTCTCATTACTGCTTGTTATTAGTTCTATGGTTTTGTAACATATGAGACAAACTGGTTTTAAACTACCTGCAGGAAGAATACATACATCTGTCCATTCATCTTCAAAGGTTCAGTTTTCATAGTGTACTTTTCTTTTTTTGGTTAACTATTGCGTTGATTGGCTCGGTTGAGTGATTTAGCCACGCCCACCTCAAGTTCAAAAACTATATATTCAGCTAGATGCTGTGACATAATCTGGCACATAACTGCTCATAGCTTCAACATTTTTATTTAATTTTAAGTACCTAACAACTGCCAAAGTTTCATTCAATGTTGGTCAGCCAGTTTTGTGTGATGCTGTGACAAAATCTGGTTGAACAGACATACAGATATATGGACAGAATTTTTTCTGAAACTGGTTTTGGGTCCTCCAATGTACAGTATGAAACGTAAAGATATCATTGAAAGAGTGAGTTCTGACCAATGTACAGATTAAATCTTTCTTTTATTTATATAGATATGCTTTGCTTCTACACTTGCTCTTCTATATTTATCATAGACTGCTCATCAAGTCCACTCAGTGTTGTTTTTTCCTTAAGATGTTCCTCCTAATGTTTCATTATTTCAAGGGATTTTCCTCCTTTAGGTCACCAGTGACAATCATACAGCTAATCCAAGATTCTAATTTAGCCCACGTTTTAAATAAAAAAAATTGTTGCATATCGCCTGAATTTAAAGGATTTATTTTCTGTTATTCCTCTGAAAGGGCCATATACTTAGCTACTTACCAAAATGTGCTAATGATGAAATAATTCGTCAATAACAATTTTTTTTTTACAGTATAATAAAAATATATTTTCAGAATAAATAATTTAGGGGTTTCACAGCTTATGTAATATGTAATATTACTTATTGCTTATGTAATATGCAATATAAATGCTAAAAATATGTATGTGATCAATAAAATACTTTAAAATATTCTTATGCAATCAGCAATCTACAGATAAAAAAGTATGAGGAAACAGCCAGTGTCTAAACCACTTTCTATTTATACCGTATATATCTCAATGATTTTTTTAATTTTAATTTTTATTTTGGGCACTTCCTTTCAAACATAAAATAATTTTTAAAAAAAACAAGCAAAATGTTTCGAAAAGGAGTAGGAAGAAATATACACTTACATCTCTCAATGGAAAATACATGCCTTTGCTTTTACTATTAGAGCTGAATAATGCTGACTTACTTTACGAGAAATCCTTTGCCATTGGGTTGCTCCTTCAACCACTTCCACAGGGGATGCGCATCTTGTCCATTTACATCGATCTTGCTGAATAGGTCAAACTGCACATCATAGGATTGGGCATATTTTTTGATCTGTTCATGGGAGCCAGGTTCCTGATTAATAAAGAGAAAAACTGTTACTATCATCAAATAATTCAAATAATTATATCTTGCACTCATATAAAGGACACTGTTACACTTATGTAATAACAGTTGTTACTTTGTCAATAACTGTACAACAATGGTAATGTGACTTCTAGCACAGCAGTAAAGTATTGGTGTGTTTGTGCAAAACGTTGTTTGTTCATATCTTTGAACAAACAACAGTTACGCATAATTCATGCATAATGTGATCCTTAAGAGTCTTTTCATCAAGGTAGCCCTCTAGAAGCACTGGACTTTATTTCCCATCAGCCTCAGCATGATCAGGTCTCTGATCACTTTCCCCTGTGTCGTGTTACTTCCCGTTTATTATCCTGTGCATAAAGTTTGTTATGGATACGGCATGTTGTGTCATGTAACAGTATCACTGTAGTCCTGCGCATAGTCTATGTGTTCTTGCCTCATACTACAGTTCTTTTCTGTTATTGTGTTACTAGAGTCACTTGTTTGCATTTGCATCCACCTTTAACTTAAATTCCTGCCACCTTTATAAATGCCTTAAAGGAAAAACCAACACTGAACTACGACACACACATTACACACATTCACACATTGCACATGGCATATATGCACATTTTGCACACCAGAGAACTGTGAACTTTGACCTACAGCCTTGCACACTATTCTGCACATTCTGCACATTATCTTGCCCATAACTGGACACGGTTCTACACTACACTACAATACATTACATTTGAACGCTTCTATATTTCATTACATTATACAATGGAACCATGGATTACGAGGATAATTCATTCCGGAAGTGGGCTCGTATTCCAAAACACTCGTAAACCAAATCAATTCTTATTTCCCATAAGATATAACGGAAACCCAAATTATACGTTCCACAGCCCCCAAAAAATAATTACAATAAAAATAATTAACACAAAATATAAAGTAAAAATAAAACAAATTAACCTGTACTTTACCTTTAAAAAAAAGTAAAA
>JAOVVA010039904.1:0-15029 GCA_028565275.1 Leiocassis micropogon
AAATTAACTAATCATTAATACACTTAAGGTATACTGACAATTAGTATGGCTGCAAGTATACTTAGCACATTTTTTTTCACAAGGGTTTTCAAAGGTAAAGGGCAGTGTCATTAGTGTCATTAGAAAACAGTGTTTCCGTTGTGTGTGCGAAAAGAGTGGAGGAAGGGTAACTGTGTAAGACAAGAAGGGGGAGAGGGGGAGCAGCTCCTTACTTTACCTTCACACACACACACACACACACACACACACACACACAGCGCCTGTGCGCACAAACGGAAACAAAATTTTTAAAGGTTAAGGTTAAGTTAATTTGTTTTATTTTTACTTTATATTTTGTGTTAATTATTTTTATGGATTTATTTTTTTTGGCTGTGGAACAAATAATTTGAGTTTTCATATTTCTTATGGGAAAATTTGATTTGGTTTACGAGTGTTTTGAAATACAACCCTGTTTATTTATGAATTATGCTTGTAATCCAAGGTTCCACTGTAACAGTAACACAATGATTATGAGCACTCATGATCCTTATCCCCCATGCCTGCATGCACCTAAGGCCAGCCCATTGGATCCAATCCCACAGAAAAGCCAATGCAGCATAAATTGCCAAAAAAGTCAATGTTGGCTATGAAAGACCCAGTGCACCACAGCCCCTCACAAGGGACCCAGCAGACAAAGAGCCCAAGGCTGCTGACCAAGCCTCCAAACGTCTTGGTGCCAGACACTGCACACCCCCCAGAAATCTATGGAGTTATGCCCTGAGGGGCCACAGCTGCCCACGCTGCCCACGCAGGGAACCTACATAATTCTGTGCATAATGTTATGGCTGATCAGTGTATCTAATATAATTGTAAATCAGCATCAAATTAAAGAACAGCATTCATTAAAAAAAGGCTGAAAGGAAAATTGAGACATATCTAGCATATTTTCTAAATAAATCCTAATTAGGGAAAAGCATTTTTTCTTTGTGACTGAGTCAGAATGCATTTCAGATCTAAAATCAGTTGCTAATCCTGTAAAAAGTTTGGAGGTGATTCAGGCAACTTCAATGTCACTAAGAAAATATCACAAACAAACCTAAATCAGTGGCCAGCATTTATTAGAACAATTGAGTTAATGTGGCTGAAATATTTCATGCCAACAAGCTTTTAAATGTTGTCTCGCTTGCTGGAGGATTGCAGTTATTGTGGAGTTAGTGAGAGAAGCAGTCACCTCATTTGTAAGAAAAGTAATTGAGTACCAACAGAGTGCGAGGCTTTGACATTTCCCTGCTACTTGCCCATATTTAACAATTAATTTCTCTCTTCAAATAATACATCATCCAAAACAGATTTCCTTTAGATGTTAACAGATTATAAAGCCATGGCCATTTAGTCTGCTTAAGCAGTATAAATAATTAATTTAGTTAAATGCAGTGTAAGTTAAAACCCTTTAAGATCCAATAATTCATTAATATACAATGGAACACACTTTACTGTCATGAGAAAATTAAAGTACAGCCTCTTTCAATGCTTTTTCTTGAAACAAATAACAATTTTGTGCTTTTACCAAATTGTACAAACAAATACACTTGTGACTACAACAACAACAACAACACAACAAATTTAAATATTTATTACTTACAAAGTATAAGCCAACATTGATAAACCAAAAGAGAGAGAAAAAAAAACATTATATTCCCAAACATATTCGCTCGCCTGCCTTCACATGCATATGAACTTGAGTAACATCCAATTCTTAATCCATAGTGTTTAATATGATGTTGACCCACCCTTTGCAGCTACAACAGCTTCAACTATGGGAAGGCTTTCCACAAGGTTTTAGGATGAATTAGCCTCCTAGTCCAACATCAGTGTCTGACCTCACAAATGCGCTTCTTTAAGAATGGTCAAAAATTTTCCATAAACACACTTCTAAACCTTGTGACTGTTATAGCTGCAAAGGGTGGGCCAACATCATATTAAACCCTATGGATCAAGAATTGCATGTTACTCAAGTTCATGTGCATGCGAAGGCAGACAAGCAAATACTTAGCGTATATAGTGCAATATAGTGTGTTTACCCGCTGTAATTGCACAGTAGCATAGTGGTGGCAACCCCCATTGTTGGGGTTCGATTCCCGCCTTGGGTCTGTGTGTGCCCCCCCCCGTACAGGATGAAAGAATTTATATAATTCAGAAGCATGTAGAACCACATTTAACAACAAATGACTTGAACATTTTCTATAGATGTTTGTTAGTTTCACATGGTTGTGGGGAAATATCAAGCTGCTGTTTTTTACAACATTGCTTAAATTCATTGACGTTTGAGAGCATTTGTTTATGCACATCTCTCTTCTGATCTCACCATGGCATCTCAATGAGATTAAAGCCTGTACTTTGACATGGCCATTACAACTCCTATTTTTTTGTCTCCTTTAGACATTTAGATGTCGATTTGTCAGTGTACTTGTGATCATTGTTATGGTGCATGACCCAATTTCAGTCCCAGCCTGAGCTGCTAGAATGATTTCCTCTCACTTGTCTCAACAATATTCTGGTATAAAGCGGTGATCATTCTTGTCTCAATTAGTGCAAATTTCCCAGGGCCTGTGGCTGCAAAACAATCCCAAATAATCAAGCCCTCCGTCACTAGCTCTGACAGTTGATATGAGGTACAGGTGGTTTTTACCAAAAAGCAATGTGTATGGTGACCGAACATTTTTTCCTTGATCTCCTCAGTTTAACGGACAAACATTTGTGGTGTATTTAGATCAAATTTGGCAAACATGTCATTGCTATATGCTTTTTCCTAGCTACAATTCCATGCATTCCATACTTACATACTTTAATGTGCTTACAAAGCCCTGATTGTAAAGCTGTTGAATATTTCTTTATATCTAAAAAATGGTCTGACTTTGAACCGACCTTGCATGACTGTTTTTTTTTTCATTGAAAAACAGTCCTTTCCAAAATAGAATGGTGAATTTGAAATTGTTTTGTTTATAACTTTTTTTTAATATATATTTTTAACTTCCTAAAAATATGTCTTAATGCATCTTATGTTTTCAACATAATGTGTCTTGTACAACTTAATTATCATTGTACCAAATGCTTTTGGGAACCTGGGCCCAGAAGAATTACCCCAGGTCTTATTGGTCATGTATTTTAAAGAGATTCCCTAGTTTCATAGGGATGTTCTTCTCATGCTACAACCCAATGAGATGCAGCCAAATTAAAATGCAAAATCAAGAAGTTTATGAGCAAATAATTTAAATCTCTTTTTCATTACTGCATCAACCTCAGGCTAAATGGCTTGTTCTATTGGAGTAAAACAAAAACAAAAAAACAAGACTTTGTCATGTTACACACATTTTGAATTTAGTGAACTGTAATACTATCTTTTTTTTTCATCATTATTGTGTGGATAGAACAGCAATGGTTAATTGATTAAATTGAGTATCATGAATATACATCATTTTTATACCAACAGCCATAAAGAGAAAATTATAATGCATATCAGATTATAATAATTTATTGCTTGGTTAATTCCTATAAGATACAGCCTTCTAAAAATATAAGAAGCTGCATACAGTAGATCAATAGAGTAGATAAAATACTTGCTTCAAATTCTAATTAACTGCGTATTTATTACTATTTTTCTTACATTTATTTTCATGTATAAACAAAATGATGTAACATATTAAGCCCATTAGACTCTCAAGGGCCTTTTATTCCCCCAAAATACATTATTAACGATTGCTAAGAACGCTTGCATTACATGAACACTTCAGTTTAGCTAGACGTGTGCTTTGCTTTTGTCTGGGCTCTCGTGTGTGTTTGTGTTTGTTTGCCAGTCTGTTTGTTTGTTTGTTTGTTTGTTTGTGTAAATGTATTCATTTAAGAGCTTACGAATTATTTGTTCCCCTTTCTAAACACAGCAGCCACATTAGACAGCATTTCTGATTAAATATTTATTAAATTGCATGACTGCCATGTCATTTCGTGTATATTTTTAGGTATATATTTATTATCATTTTTTAATCATGACTTCCAGTCAAATTATTGTGCAAATAATCATGCACAAATCCTTCTACCCACACAATGATGATAAAGATAGTATTACAGTACTTACATACTTTCATTTAAGTCCATTAGGGCTTAGCTTTGTGGCAAAGCTTCATTATTATATGTTTATTTATTTATTTATTTTTTACATTGGATACTGGAACAGACGGTCAGAGTCAAATGCAGCCCACACACTTGTGTTTTTTTTTATTCTCTAAATATCATTCAATTAAATACCTTCAAGAACTCGCCAGCTTCTTTAAGGCCATTTAGAAGGAACGAAAGGGAAAATAAAAGTTCAGTGTCGTTTATCTGGTACGGGCAAGAATCTCCTGTGCAGAATCGAGCTAACCTGTGTGGGTAGCTGCTGATGGCTGATGAGCCTGGGCTAGGAGTGATCTCTGAGTGAAAGAAAGTCGAGAGAAAGAGAACATCATGCCTTTTTTTTCTTGTATATTGTTGGCACTGTTGCATAAAAATTGTTTATGTCCAGGGACTACTGGTATAAATGTGCTAGAAGGGTTAAGCTATCCAGATAAAACCTTCTAGGTCAAATCTTTTACAGATATAACAACAATAATTAAAGGTTTTATTTTTGGCATTTATATCAGATTATTTGCTATTATTAAATGTCTCAATGAAAAACTTTTTTTTCATCCTAGACCAAAAGAATGGTATGAAGAAGCAAGGATGAGAGTGATTTTCTAGATTCATGCAGCCTACCACTTTGAGCTATGGTTACAGCTTGACTATACTATTTAATTGTAGAAATTAAATGTCTCATTGTCCCATGTCATTATCCCATTACAAGCATCACAGGGGAATTGATTTCTTGATCAAAGTATGTCCAGCCGTGCTTTGATAGGTGGCAGTTTCGCCTTTTATATCATGTTAGCATTGCATTCCCAGATGACCCATTATGTCACATACCAAAACAGTTGACAAACAACTTGGCTACGACAAACTGGTAGCATGTTGAGCGGTGACAACATGGACAACTTTACAACTCTGTACATTTCATATGTGCTGTATTGATAACAATTTCAGGAGATTTTGCTGACACACCCTTCAGTAGCAGCTAAGAAGGTGTATGTGATTTGTGATTGGTGATATACAGTACAGTCATAGAAGTAATAAATGTGAATAGTTTTGGAGGAGAAAGCATAAAGAATAAGCACACATTATGCAACCAAAGTGCAAATTACACAGAAGACCAGATGACAGAATTATAAACCTGAAATACTTACATTAAATGATAAATTATAAATTCAGCTACATAGTGCTTATCTTTCATGTGTAAATATGTCTGCTACATCATCCTTATTTTGCCACTGATAACACTATATATATATATATATAAAGATAAAATTCACACTGGAGCATTTCTTCCAATATTATAACCAGCCATCATTGTTTATGGCTTTTTTGGTTTGAACTTTCTAGGGTATGATTATAATGTGTCACAACAACTAAGCATATCGACTCATACTGTATATGTACTCACAGTAATATAAATTGTTTTATATAAATATGGATTGTTTTAAAAATACAGTGAGACTAATAGAAAAGTGGCACATATTATAAGGACAAATGTGAGTTTGGTGCTCCAGAGTTTAAGTGGTTGACATATCCCATAAAATTATCTATTATGCCACAGAGACGGGTAAAACTGCAATTATGTTTATGCTCACCCAAATAAAGCTCTTTAATTATTTATAATGCAACAGGCTTATTCTTGTGGACAAGGTGAAGAATGTTTTGTAAACAGAATCACGAGCAGTTGTATGTAGCTCTGACCTATTTCAATATTTATACAAAATGGACTGCCAAAATATATTACCTTGATTATTGATATACACATATTAATTACATATTAATGCAGTTATTTGTGCATGTTCAAAGTGCTATTATACGTATAAAATCTCTCTCTCTCTCTCTCTCTCTCTCTCTCTCTCTCTCTCTCGCCCTCATCTGTTTTTAAATCAAAATTATTTTCAGTCACTGCCATTAATGTAAAATGACTGTTTTAAAGTCACTGAACAAAACTAGTCATTAAAGTCAAAATGGCATGCTGTTAAATACAAATTGCTTCTTGGTCATTTGGGCAGCTACTTTTATAAAATATTTCCATCCTACTAATGTTGGGGTATTGTGTCCATTGATTGGTTAATTTAAATGAACGGTACAGGTAGCTTGTCAGTGAGGACTTGTATTGAAACAAAATATTCTAAATTCACTACAAATACATGGAATTTGCATATGTGGGCAATACTAAGGACCCCTTTACTGATTCGACAGGATGTAAGAGTGTAAGTTGCAGCCAGGTCCTGCTAAGCATCAGACCTGATTAATTGATCATCAGCAGGCATGCAGACCTCTATATAAGCAAAAAGGTGTTGGCAATTTGCTGTTCTAGAGCATTCAGGTGTGTATTAACACAATGCCAAAAGAAAAGGACATAAACAATGGTTTTCCCAAGAGTTCACCCATCCACCACGTTCACCCTAAGATCAGGCCATGCAATGCTCAGAGAAATACAAAAAAAAATAAAAATCCAGGTGTAATATCTCAAACTCCGCATTAGAAGAAGACTGAACAAGTAAGGTTTTTTTTGGAAAGGTTGCCAGGAGAAAGCCTCTTCTGTCTAAAAGGAACATGTAAGCATAACTGTAATTCACAAAACAGCATCTGAACAAATCACATAACTTCTAGAACAGTGTCCTATGGACAGATGAGAACAAAGTGAAACTGTTTGGCCTTAATGCCCAATGGTGAGAAACAAACAGTATTTCAGCAGAATCACCTCATACCTACTGTAATGCACGGAAGTGGAGAGGTAATGATTAAAGCTTGTTTTGCTGCCACACGACCCGGTACCTTGTAGTCACTAAGTCAACCATGAACTCCTCTGTATACCTGAGTATTCTAGAGGCACATGTACTGTAAGGCCATCTGTCCGACAGCTAAAGCTTGGTCGAAATTGGATCATGCAACAGTAAAATGATCCGAAGGACACCAATAAATCTACATCAGAATGTCTGAAAAATATAACAATCAAGGTTTTGGAATAGCCTAGTGTAAAGACCTCAACCCAACTGACCTTAGAAGAGCTATGCACAAGCCAATGCCAAAAAACTCAATAAACTAAGGCAACGTTTTAAATAAGAATCAGCCCACATTCCTCCACAATGATGCGAGAGACTGATAAAGTCGTAAGGGAAAGAATTTCCTCAAGTTATTGCTGATAAAAATGGATCTACAAGCTATTGAATCATGGGTGTACTTACTACTGCTCGTATTTTTTTGTTAGTTTTTTTGTTTTTCAGCTTCATTTTTAAGACCCACTATGATTAGATGGTTTTTATTATAGTTTTATACAAAAACTTATATAAAAAAAAGGCATACTAAGTTTTGAACATGACTGTAGACATCTTCTGGAAATGCACTACAACTGTTATATTTCAAGTATTATGCCACTTCTGAACCAGAGATAAAATCAGAATCAAAGGAGAAAAAGAACTCGATCCATTCTCAGTGCTTCAAAGTTCTCTTTTCAGATGAAAGTAAATTATGTATTTCATTTGGAAATCAAGTTCCCAGAGTCTGGAGGAAGGGAGACACAAGTCCATTGTAAAGTTTTGACAGTTTCAAATGATTTGGCGTGCCATCTGCCGGTGTTGGTTCACTGTGTTTTATCAAGTCCAAAGTCAACGCAGCCCACTATCAGGAGATTTTAGAGCACTTCATGTTTCCATCTGCTGACAAGCTTTATGAAGATGCCAATTTCCTTTTTCAGCAGGATTTAGCACCTGACCACTGTGCCAAAACTACCACTAACCGGTATGTTGGTCATGATATATATACTCATCAACCACTTCATTAGGTGCACCTGTTCACTTGCTTCTTAACGTCTAATCAGCCAATCACATGTCAACAACTTATGCATTTAGGCATGTACACATGGTCAAGACAATCTGCTGAAATTGCAAGCATCAAAATGGAGAAGAAAGGTGATTTAAGTTGCTTTGTATGTGGCATGAATGATGGTGCCAGATGCACAATTGCTTTTGAATTGAACCATCATGTTTACAGAGACTGGTCTGAAAAAGGAAAAAATATCTAAATGTGGCAGTTCTTTGTGTGAAAATGCCTGGTTGATGCCAGAGGTCAGAGGAGAATCACCAGACTGGTTCAAGCTGATAGAAAGGCAACAGTAACTCAAATAACATCTTGTTACCACCAAGATATGCCAAAGAGCATCTTTGAAAGCACAACACATCAAATCTTAAAGCATAGGCTATGGCAGCAGAAGACCACACCGGATGACACTCCTGTCAACTAAGAATAGGAAACTGAGGCTACAATTCACATGGCGGAATTAGCTACTAGGATGAATTGCTTTAGCCATTGTTCTTGTCTAGCATGTTTGTTTGTAACATTTAGTTTTGTTGCCTTAAGGGCCATGGTTGCCACATCTACTTTACAACTAGGCTGCTAGTTTATTTCACAAAGTTTTGGCACCTTAATGTCTTTAGATTCATTGCTGTTATAATGTTATAAAAAAAATTTTCATACAAAATTACCACTAGCCATATACAAATATTAAAACATTTAAACTAAGCATCAGTAAACCATTTTAGGCACAATGTAATAAATTATCTTCCCATAACAAGCACACAAGCTTATCAGCTATTCCGTAATACTTTAGTGAATCCATTTGTTTCTATTGTTCAAATGTTCATTTGTGAATCCATCCTTTATCTAATTACAGGATGTACATTTATCTTATTTGGTTATGCACATACTAGATGCTAAAGTTATTGTTACACAGTTGTCGACAGGCACCAATGCATCCACAAGATGTTATGTAAACTTCAGGCGAGCTACCCCTGGTTTGGGGGGCAGGGACATGCAAAGACCTTTAGAGGGACAGGTGCTCAAGTTTTTTCAAACCGTACATGGCCATAATTTACAGCATAACCTGATGAATTACAGTGACCCACATTCAAACATAATGTAACCTCTTTCACGTCTTTATGTCCTATTTTGCTAAATGAACCTCTTTGACACCAAATCAAAAATAGACTCACCCCAAGTAACACAAGAAAACATTAAATAATGAATAGATTGAAATAAAGTGTTTATTATTATTGCTACTGTCGCTAACGAAACAACATTCGCCATGTGAACAAGTGGTACAGTACATGTGTTATTCTAAGCTGTTGTGCTCTTTCTAACCATCTGTTCAGCGGCCTCACACAGATCCACTTTATTTTTAATCTCCTCCATTTACTCTCTCTAATCATAATATTCATTATTTCTTTTATGAATATCATGATTAAGTACAAACGACCTATAGTACACATAAAACAATAAAATATACAAACGGTTAAAGTTCAGAAATATGGGCATGCACTATTAATTACACAAGTAGTTTTGAACCATGGCAAAAGAGAATTACTGAGAAAAAACAAACAAGGCAAAGCCACTCATACTTTCCTCAAGCTGCACAACAGTGGCACTAGCTGGCAACTTGCATGTTTGTAAAAACACTTCATTTTGTAAAATACACACTGCACAGTGTGCACATACTGTAATACCGCTGGACTACTACTTACAGGGAGCCAAAGTCCCTGCATATTATTTTTGAGAGAAGTAATATGAGAAATGTTTCTTCTTTAAGTATCAGTCTGCAGTCATCCTGGCAACTTCAACTCCGATAGCCTGTGCATAACCAGGGCATTTCAAAGAATAAAGGTCAGCAAGTGATGTGAAATAACTGGGAGCAGGCAGGTCACTTTATTTAGAGCAAATTTTTTTAATGGCAAATGCTTCTTGACAAAGGCCACAGGTAGGCCTTCATAAATACATAAATAAATAACTGAATAAATAAATGCCTTGACGAAAGTTTTGGACATCAAGGGCCAAAGTGGCAGGTGCTTGAGCACCCTCTGCATGTGCATGTTAAGGAGCATTTGGCTTGCTAATGTCATCATTTACGTACATTTCATCTGTCTAACTTTACAAAAAAATTAAAGACAAACCCTATAAAAAACAACATTATCGCACTTTCACACCCATCCTGCTCACCAGATTTGGTTCCCTTGCTCTCTTCCTGAAGATGAAGGTCCAGCTCAAAGGTTGCTGTTTTGACATCATTACAAAGATCCAGCGCAAATTGCAGAAGATGTTTGACATGCTTCAAAAAGAAGACTTCCAGGACATATTCCAAAAGTGGAAGGAACACTGCGAGCACTGTGTTGCTGTGCAAGACTGTTTTGAAGATGATAGTATATAAACACAGATAAATAAAGTACTGCCTTTAAACAGAGCTCATGTCGAAACCTTTTGATACCAGCTCATATAATAAAGACCCAAACTGTCTCTTTTACACATTAATTAACAAAGAAATAAAGCCACTTATCCAACTTGTTCTTAGAAGATGATTTCTAAACAAAAAGAAAATGGTTTAGTCCAGTCGTCGATGAGAATGAACGAAGCACGTGAACAGGAGTCATGCACAGGATCCACATTTTCTTATACAATAAAGAACGTAACGTATACTTTTAAATATTTTTTATAATACACCAATGGCTGTATTCCGCAGCAAAAAAATATGTAACTTTATGTAACTTCCCTCCACCTGCCAACTACTTCAGCATCATCCAGTGCATGCAAAGCTAGCCAAAGTAGAAATGATTTCCCTTGCTGCTGCTGAAGTGACAGATTCATTTAAAACAAATACACAACTATTGATTTCACTACTGAAAGCCACCATTAGTTGTCCCATTTTTAAAAAATGACCACTGGCACAAAAATGGGCTTTGTTCCATGTTTTTGTTCAATTACCTATGCAGAGAAAACATTTGAAAATGAATAACTCTCTGTTCTGTTATGCAACATGGGGGGAAAAAAGCTTTAAAATAAGGCGGTGAGTGTAGGAGTGGCGATCTACAGTACTTTATTTTTTCAGCCACTCAGTATTACACTCTGTTGCACTGATTTTGCAATATTAACTTTCCCTGTTCACTATGTAGAGGCATCTAATAGGTTTAACCAACAGGTCAAAGTCAATGAGGCAAAATAAAATGTGCACTGTACCCTGATTGGTGTGCTTGCTGGGCTGCAATTTGCACAATTTGTGTTTCACCCATAAGTATAGATGTCACACAATGTTGTAGAGTAGAAAGTGCCATATTTTACTTTGAAATGAAGTGGAGAAAAGGTTAAAAACACCCCCAAAATGGAAAGTGTAAATGATGTACAGTACAGATATGTAAAAAGAAGGTCTTAAATACATTACTGAATTACATTTAAGTTGATTTCTGTCCACCACTGTGTATGTACAGTTTATATTCTTATGTATTTATGTATAAGACGGGCATTCAAGTCAACCCGGCGAGTGATATTTACCGAAGATTTCAAGTACAGTACAGTGAGGAGACTCTTAGGCGCAGTAAAACATTTGAACATTCCCTCCTATGAACATCCTGCAATTGGAACACCTGATCCTTCGCCTTATATGTCATTGCCAACTGTAAAAATAATCGTTCTGGAACACCACTTGCACATTACAGGAACTTGACTAGGAGTTACTGCCACATTCCCTGTATAGTCCTGACCTTACTCCAAGCTATTTCCAAATTTTGGGCTACTAAAGGAGTTCCTGGGATGCCAGTGTTTTTAGATGTGAAGCATGTAGTCTGATCATGTTCTTGAATACTGAGAAACTTATTTGATGGTATCCAAGCACTAGTGAAACACTGTGATAAGTGCAGTAGTGTAGTAGGGGATTATTTAGAGAAATAAAGGGAGCTTTTATGCTCATAAATATGCTCTGTTATTCTGCATAATCAAAAGTTGTGGTTTGACTTTAATGCCCCTGATATAGACAGTATATACAGTAGAAAATATTTGCTGTTGTAATGTACTGTAATTTGCACTGTACTGTGGAAGTTGAGGCTGGAACAAGTCAAACTGTGTAAAATGTTTTCAGCATGGTGCATTGCTAAAAGGGAAGGGTCACCATTTCAAAAGGGTCAAATTATTGGGCTGAATCAAGCAAAGGAAACAACAAAGGAGATTTGAAATGGCTTGAACAGGGATAAGAAACCCTCAACACATTATCAAAGCCTGGAAGGATGGTGTTGAACTGTTAACTTTGTGGAAGAAATGTTGTGAAATGTTAAAAAAAAAAAAAAAAAAATCATGATCACAAACAATTTGTGGTGTTGCATGGTAGAAAAAAAGTAGACAAAAAAGAAAGTAAGAGTATTTCCACACACACACACACACACACACACACACACACACACACACAATGTCATTACAGGATTGGGGCTAAACAGCTGTGTCGCCATGAGAAAACTACTTGTTAGTGAGACTAATAAAAAGGCTTCAATTTGCTAGGGAGAATAAAGATTGGACTTTGAATCAATGGAAAAATGTTATGTGGTCTGTTGAGTCCAGATTGAGCCTATTCTAGAGCGATGGGCGTGTCAGATTAAAAAGGGAAGCGTATGAAGCAATGCACCCATCATGCATAGTGCCCACTGTACAAGCCTCTGGAGGCAGTGTTATGATCTGGGGTTGCTTCAGTTGCTCAGGTCTAGAATGACCAGGTTCTGAATGAAAGGTCCTGAACGACCAGGTTATCACATCAGTGAGTTCTCAGAGTGATCAGTTTTTCTTCACTGATAGTACAGGCCTATTTCAGGACTCAGTTGTGAAAAGCGGTTCTGGGAGCACGAGGAATCATTTTCACGCATGAACTAATTACCACATTGTGTGCTGTAATTAAAGCTAAAGGTGATTGAATGAAATCTTGGAGGGTTTTTTTGCCAAGCAGCGTAAAATATTTCATAAAATGTAATCTACAGATATTGGGTTACTAGCGGGTATTCA
The DNA here is from genome assembly GCA_028565275.1 of Leiocassis micropogon. Taxonomy (NCBI): domain Eukaryota; kingdom Metazoa; phylum Chordata; class Actinopteri; order Siluriformes; family Bagridae; genus Leiocassis; species Leiocassis micropogon. Next base: position 12,949 of record JAOVVA010039904.1, read on the forward strand.
AAAATCTCCTAAGCACTCGAAGAGTTTTGCTGTGTTGGGGAAATCAATACACTTTAATTTCTGAAAGCAAGTTTGTTCCTGGCCTGAGGAAACATCCAACAACAAACCCCTAATTTTAATTTGGACATCCTATCATTTAATCAAGATAGAAATCATACAAATAAGAGGCACAGAGAGTGCGGTTTGTCACTTGTAATTAGAATGATTAATGTCAAATGGTTATGTTCACTTTCTACACACATAAATATTCTTTTAAAATAATTTTTAGATGTACGTACAGTAAAACTTCATACACATTAAACAGATATGTATGACATGTTGCAAGTAAACGCTTTCCCTAAAATAGGATCATAATATATATCAGAATTTCTCCAGAAAAGTAACAAGGTAGACAATGTGCCTATCATTATAAATAAATAAATAAATAAGAATAATAGAGGGCATGGTGGAGTAGTGGTTAGCACTAAAGCCTTGTGTGTCCTGCAAAGGATTGGCACCCTGTCCAGGGTCCTGTGAAATAGACTGCAAGCTTCCACACAACCCTATACAGGATAAGGAGTATAGAAAAGGAATAAAAAATTTAGAGATATTAATAATAATAATACAGTTTTCCTCAAATCGAACAGCAGTGGTGACCTCTTGAGAGAAACACATAAATTGCGCTTTGCCAAAATTGCAGAAAGACAAGAAACAGGGACAAGATCGAGAAGAACAAGTGGCTGTTTGAAGCCCCTCTTCCTACGGCTCTCTAGAGAGTTGAAGGGTGCTGCATTCTGGGATGCTTACTGAGTTGCTGTTTAGTTCCACTGCACATGCTTTATCATTATGCGTGGAAGAGCACAAATGTCAGCACTGAGGAATTAGATGTCATGCTGTAAAAAGGCCAGCTTTTAAATGCGCCGTAATCACAGATGCAGTATTGTGGTCCATATTGGAGTATCTTCTTTCTGTCAGCTTCTTCTGCATCTGCTTATTTATTCGTTACATTGCGCTATAAATTTTAAAGGCAATCAAAACAAATGCAGCATATGGAGCGTGTCTTGACTGATGACCAAACCATAGTCAAATTGAGTCTACAGTATCGTTCGATTTAATGAAACTTTGGCAAGACTACGGTACAGTATTTGCCTGAAGTTAAGCCTGTGCCATAAATGAAACCAAAATGTTGAGCAGAAGTGAAGTTATGAGGAGTTATGTACCAGATTGGTTTTGACGGTGTACTATTCAGTAAACTGAATGTTTTTACTGGAATTAGTTCATATTTTTACTGCTGAGATAACAGCGATGAAGTGGTATAAATGAATTTTAACTTCGTCTTTATCCGATCTACTTTTTTGATTTCTCATCTGTGATTCACTCTCCGATTACTGAACAGGGAGTGTATTTGGCTGCTGATGAAAGAAGTACTTGGTGTAAACAAGGCGTAAGATACCCAACCTTATAAAATTTTATTTTTTTGTATTAATAAGTTAGACAGAGAGTTCTGCCGTATCGAAAGACAGACAGACATGTACATGGACTTCAAAATAAAAATATCACTAATTACATTAAAGCTAATCAGATTATTTTTAGCTTTAAACTATTTCTACAAACACTTTTCCCGTCAATGATGCATACTTTGAAATATGTTTTGTAATCTAAGTGAATACAGTCTAACTTCAACTAACACTGGGTGATGCTTTTGATTAATTTGTTTAACTTGAATTAATGTCTAGAAATGACTCTTTAAATGTTCTAATTAAGATTATACACGTTTCTAGAAACACATATCCAAAGGAAAAACACATCCTCCTTAACCTGATAAACCCCTACAGTGTGCTGCAGTGTGTGCTTGGATTTAAAAAGAAAAAAAGCAAGATAAACAGGTAGCACCTGGCCAATGAGTGATATCCTAGAGCAAATGTTTCGAAAAAAGCTTCAGAGGTATGGAATTTGTACAGGTAAGATAAATATGTTTTAAATATGTTTGTTTCTAATATATTTCCGGACTAAGTGGTAATAAAGTGGGAATTACATCATTTCCAAAGCTTGTGAAGAAAGTGAATGCTCTCATGTTGTTAGCAACAAGCTAAGCAGATAAG
>JAOVVA010039994.1:0-15023 GCA_028565275.1 Leiocassis micropogon
TAATAAGTAAATTTATATAGCAGAGAGCAATATATTTCACAATAATAAGCTTTTTTTCAAAATGTGTTCCATTATTTAACAATATCATTCTCATATTACATATCTGTGTCTTATTTATTAAAAGAGTTATTTATAAGATAGGACACACCCAATGTTTATGCATTTACTATCTGCTAGTACATTCATGTTTAAGCAACTACAGGTAACAGAGGCATTATTACAGCAGCACAGACTGTGCATGACCTTTCAAACTCATAGCCCTAGATCATCATCAGTTATTCTTTAGGCTGATTAAAATTGAGTGGGAAGCTTTTGTTACTGTAATCATGGCCGTTTATTCCTAGATGTTTAGCATTTTAATGAAAACTTGGAATGATGGAAATTATTGGCGGACTGACCTTGAGGAATGAAATGGGAGAAATATATGAGTGTGAACTCAGAGTGGTATGGTCTTAATTAAGAAAGTGTTAGACATCAGCAATCACTCCCTCCCCTCATGGCTGTTCTAGAGGAAAGCTTATTTCATGCATCACTGGATCTCTTTCTCATCCACACAAGGAGGCACCCTCTGGAAACACAATATGACTATGCGTGCATATACAGTACACCTATCAGCCATAACATTCTAACTACCCACCTAATATTGAGAAGGTATAACTTTTGCCACCAACAGCCATGATTGGAGGCCCCTTCAATCTCATTGGTGTGTGCTTCTTAAGCCATTCTTGAACCATTTTTGCAGTGTGCCAGGGCACATTGTACTGGGAAAAATTGTTTAGGTTAAATATTGTGAACCCTTTGTGTGGCAAAAGATTTATCGACATCTATTTTTTTAAATATATATTTTCATTTGAGGTGGTAAAATGTTGCAGTTCCTCTATAATTCTACACCTACTACTTGTAGAATCTGATTCTACATCAGACTCTACAGGTGGTAGGATTTAAACTATTCACACAATAGTATTTAGATCACATTATTTGCCAAGTTTGTTTAGACTGGTAACAAAATCTGGAAAACATATTTATCCATTTATATTTACTCTCCACTCAAGTAGAAAATAACAAAAAATAATCCTAGATTTTTATTTAACTCTAATTGTTCACAGTGTTGTTAATGGTGAAGTGCCTAGCTTTACTTCCCAGGTAGCCCTGATGTCTGTGTTTTCTTATAGCTCTCCCTTTAAATTGTACTGTCATAGTTAAACTTGCTGGAGTCCCTGCTTGCACTCTGCACTAAATATACATTCACCTTATACATTATGTGACTGTGACCATAAAATGTTTTTTTATTGGTATTTTACATGATAGACCAACACAAAATGATGCATAATTGTGAAGTGGAAGGAAAATGTTAAATGGTTTTAAAATTTTTAATATAAATAAATATCTGAAAAGTGTGCCATGCAAGCCCGCCTGAATCAATACTTTGTAGAACCACCGTTCGCTGCAATTATAGCTGCTAGTTTTTTGGGTATGTCTCTACCAGCATTGCACTTCTGGAGACTGAAATTTAATTAACGTACAGTGTTAGTTGCAAAAAGTAAAATTTTGGTCTTATCTGACCAGAACACTTTCTTCCACATGTTTGCTATGTCCCCCAAATGGCTTGTCACAAACTCCAAAGACTTTGTTCTAAGCCTGGGATATTTTTTTATAACCGAACCATGGCTTTAAACTTCTTCACAACGTTATCCCTGACTTGTCTTTGTGTGTTCCTTGGGCTTCATGATGCTGTTTGTTTACTAATGTTTTCTAACAAAGAACAAAGAGGGATTCACAGAACAGCTGTCTTTATACTGAGATTAAATTATACACAGATGGGCTCTATTCCTTCAGAAGTCACCTAATTGGTGACTGGATTTTAGTTAGGGATATCAAAGTAAAAGGGGCTAAATACAAATGCATGCCACACTAAATGCATACAATCAAAAAGTTTTGAGACTAGTTTGTAACATGCCAACAGATGGCAGCACATGGCTGCACGCACACATCACAGGGAGCACTAACCTTCATAAATCAATGTGCTAAAAGACTTCTTTTGAGTACATCAGGAGCTGTGTAACTGATGCTATTCTGACCATGTTCATTACCACATCTGCTATTTCATCATGGACAACAAGTTAGAATGTGAAATTTTGCACAGCTGCCACAGAGACATTTGACATAATTTGGCAAGTTTACTGCAATGCTGCAATGAGTCATTCAAGGTGTTTTGAGTGGCATGGGCGCTTCAATAGCAGAATAACGCCATTGAAAGATAAACAATCCGGTGACAAAACTTGGGTGTGTGGGTACAATCCTGAGACGAAGCAACAGTCTTCACAGTAAAGCTGAAGATCTTTGCCCGAACCCAACGGGACGCGATAGGACCCGACAGGTTTGGTCGGGCTTTTCATTTTACATGGGCTCGGGTTGGGCTCAGGCATGCGCCGTAAATGAGTGGTCATGTGATGAAATGCACATGATGCATCTATGCGAGAAAGATGCGAAGATGGATGTTGAGGAGGTAAAACAGAGACTTGTTTATTTCTTTGTTCCAACTTCCAAGTGGTCTATAGCCTATACAACTTCCAAGTGGCCTATAGCGTATAATTATGGCCTATAGCCTATCATTTAAAACATGTATAAATGACTCATTCTTGGCAAAAGGTGTGCGCGTGTGCACTTTTGAATAATGTCGGGCTGTAAACGGGTTGGGCCCGATTAAAGCTCTACTTCACAGTGGAAGAGCCCATAATCTCTATGACAGAAAAAGGCGAGGCAGATCCACAGCTCAACCAAGGGCATGCTCATCATCTTTTTCGACATTTTCAGCATTGTGCATGGAGAATTCGTCCCCAGGGGCCAGACCATCAGTAGCAAATTCTACTGCCAGGTTTTAAGGTGTCTAAGGGAAACATACAGCAAAAGCGACCAGAATGGTGGTGCTCAAATTGCGAAACTTTTTGATACTCCCTTATAATTGTGACAGATTCTCTTTATGTTAAGATTTTCCTTTGTAGGTGGTTTACTTTTATAATTTTTTAAAAAAAACAAAACAAAACAACGTACAACCACATCCAAGTGAGCCTTTTTTGCATGAAAATGGTCACCAAACAGGTAACCCTGAGATACAGTACATTGTCCGCCATTGTGAGCAGGCACCGTTATTGGCATTATATGCATGAACATTCCTCTGATTTTAAGTGTCTTTCCACTACAAAGCATGAATAAATTATTTAGAAAAATTAGAAATCATAATAAATTATTATGATGAATCTAATGTAAACTGTTTCTGATATTAATGCACTTTTTCAACAATAATGAAAAAAATCTGACTTTGAATAATTTCTTTTGTTTGATTTGTAAATACATAATAATTGAGTTGTAGGATAACATTACAACCCATACACCCAAGTGTATCCAGGGTTCATGTGGAATTGCTGCCAATGTACATTCAAGGCACAGGATCCTCTGTTGCTGTAGAGCTCTGATTCTTGCAAAAAGCCATGTTTTTTGGACAGACTACCACAACATCTCAAGGCTTATACTTAAAATAGGATTAAGCCTATTGCAACAGCCCTAGACATAATTTAAATTAATCCATTCACAAATCCTTTTTGAGGTTCAAATAAATTTATGGCAACTTAGAAACTAGGTGAGAAAGACCTGTTGGAGTCAAAGGTAAAAACTGCAGCTCTAAAGTTATAAAGGCTATGTTGGCTTTAAGTAGTCTTTCAAAATAGTCTCTACCAGACAGTATTATACTGATTGAAGCCCAGCTTATTACCAATAAATTCATCTTAAAACAATGTATTATTTGTATCAATAACTACATTGAAGCTAATAGGAAAGGTCTGCAGCTAAGTAAATGATGTACAGTATGTTTACAGCTTCATTGTGGTCTGTTAAAAAAAAAACTTTTATTTTCCAGAGTACAGCATAATACAATTATTTTTTTGCAAGAAATCTGGGGTCAGACAAGGGCAACCATGGGCCTGAGCCATAGGGCCGAGCCATAGGGGGTTCAAGGAATACAAATGCACCAGCGCCTGGTCTTCTGGGGTTGAACATTAAAATAGCATATATCATGGTCTTTACACAAGCTGTCTGTGTTGTGTCCAAATATAGTGCTTTTATGGCCAATTTGACTATGCAACTGTGCTTTGCATCCATTCTAGTGACTCAATTGGTTAATGGCTCATTCTCAAAAATATCGACTTGCGATTGGACAGTTCATAACAAATGACCTGCACCCATCTCCCCATTGGAGCACCATATGTCAAGGCTGTTAGTCTCTCTGATCACTCCTGAGATACTCTTAATATACTGTGTGAAGAAAGATGTACAAATATTAATCGAGCAAAGTGAGAAAAGAAAAAAAACATAAATGCAAATTGAAAAACACAAGTAAGGTGGAAAACTTCAAGAGCGTGTATAGTTTTTGTCTTATGGTAAGTCTTCTAAAGATTCTTTGACTAGTTAACACCATACTAGTATATTGACTAAATCATGGCCTAAGGGTCATTACAGTATGGCAGCAAAAGTGAGTTCTCTGACACAGCAACATTACAAAAATACAAGAGTGTTTCTTGGAACAGATATTGTCTAAAGCAAACCACATCTGATTTAACATTTTCTAAAACAGCTCTTCGTTTCACGAGAGCCAATTAGTGCAGGAAAGTGGGTGTTTAAAGTATCACCAGACTATGATTAGTCTATTCAATATTCAAAAAGTCATTCTGTTTTGAGTCCTTACTAGGTGCTTTTTAAACTGGACTAAATTGTCCCTAAGGTCAACTGAACATGAACATTATCCAGTAGAGTGTTTTTTAAAGTAAAAGGTCATGAAATTCACCTTGTCAATAGGTAGGTCCATTGATAGCAGACTTTGTGGGCTGAAATTGATGTTGGCAAGATGAGCATTGTAGAATTCCAGTTTGTGTAAACAAACATTTAGAGAAACTATTGACCACTTTTACAAAGGTAATAATGGACATTTTCTGAAGCTCGTGGAACTGTTGGCCAAATATGACATAGTTTTAGCTCAACATTTAAATTGTTCAGACAGTGTATATTGCCTCAGCAAAAACGGTCAAAATAAGCTCATCTACACATTACTTTGAAATCTCTATCAGAGACAAGGTGGAGTGCTTGTGCTGATGCAACAGAAGCAGTACAAAGTGAGTCATATACACCTTTGACACATATATACATTGTAAAGCATACCAATCCACGTGGCTATATCTAAGCAGTGCATCTGCCCCCTTTCCCCAAACTGCCATTAGTGTTGCTGCACACTTGAATGGATGCCATTTTGTCTCAGAGCTGTTTTCCACTGTATTAGACTATGAACTGTTTTGTTGAGGATATTCTGAAATTAGGATTATTCACCAGCAGGACAGTTTTACAGGACAGCTATTTTCTATCATTGTGTTACCGGATTGAAACCGGTGAGATAAATTTCTTCCGCACCCCACACATACAATATACTGGAAATTGGACATTTTATACATTCACTTACACATTGAAAATATTGTATAAAATTTTTAATCTTGGCATCTGGTGCAGTGCAGTGTTTATTTTTTTGTATAATACACATGAGCTACTACCGTGATTTGATTGCATCTACAAAAGTTCTTAGGTCTGCGGTCTGTTCGTATCTGCGGAACTCGAATGTTCGTAAGTCTGGGACTTACTGCACTTGAGTAGCTGCCTAAGGTTTGAGCTGCACTCCTTAAAGTTAGTGAGGATAATAAGCATAACAATGACACCATGTTTAACGCCACAAGTCTTGTGAAAATAATTGAGATATAGGAGTTTTTGTTAGGCCTGGAAAACTGCTGCACAAAATCAACCATGCCAATTTTGCCTCACTGTCACTAAAACTATACATCGCTGACTCATAGTGTTGTCACATCTGTGAAAAAGCAACTGTTATTGCTGTTATTGCTCAATGGTTTTCAGGATGCTATTGAGAATGGAAATTAACTCGTCTGAGTTCATGATGGTATATCCTCATGATCACAGAACACAGTAGATGAGCCCTTAAATGGAGAGGAAAGATTTAATTTAACCTTTTTAACTGCTTACTGGATGGACACTGTATTAAGCAAGGCAGAAGAACTCTTTTCATTTTTAAGTGGGTGCAATCATCCTTTTGGTGTTTTGGTCAACATTAAAAATGTTGACTCTATTATTAACCTGACCAAATGTTGCAGTGAGCTTTCTGAGGTCTTTTTGTGGGGATCTGTCCGGTGAATTTAACTTTTTTGTTGCATCTGCTCCCAGTTGATGTAAACACCCCATCTAAAGTTCAGAGCTCTCTTTTAGCAAATTAAAATGGATTAAAACATATTTGAGATCATAATGTCTCAGGAAGGAATCTGGTTTTATTGATAATAGAGAACTGCATGGGAAGACAAGTGGATTATGATGATGCAATTACAAGTTTTGCTACAGCCAAGACACAATGAGTCACATTGTAAGGTAGGTAGCCATTTTTCAAAAATATTTCATCACAATCATGCCTTTACGTGTTTCTGTCAGGGGGCCTTTTTTGCAATCTTGCACCTGGGCCAACAGAAGGGGCCAGCCCTGGCATTGATAAAATGCCTCTGCATCAGGCAGGGTTAAGTGCCTTGCTCAAGGGCTCAACACTCGCAGCTTGGCAGCACTTGAACCCTCAACTGTCTAATTAGTAACCCAGAGCCATAACCATTGAGTCACCATTGCCCTTATGTGACTTGTAGGGGAAGATTGGATAATAATAGTTATAATAATAATGAGAAACAGTAACTTCTATTTTGCATATATAGCTTAAAATGGAGACATTTGATTATATACAAATATTCAAGATCTTCATAGGATAAAAGACAAAATAATCTGAAGTTTATCCATGTATTAGCTACTGTATATGTTCGGTGGCTTAATTTATTTACAGTACTTGGACATTCGTTTTTTCCTGCTGTTGTAATGACCCGGGTCACGCGAGGGGCAGAACCGCACATAAATTGTTCAGAATGGGCAGATCTGCAGGCTGCTACAATGCGGAGTTCTGGACAGGCAAAGTCCATATTAGGGTCCTGATACCTCGGCACTTCGTGCGATCATTTAGGTAGCACCGGTAAGGTATCAGGGCCAAAGACAAAGCAAGCAAGCAAGAAAGAAAGAAATAGAAAGAAAGCCCCAGCCCCTGCCTGTCTAAGACGCCGGAGAGAGCGAGAGAGAGAGAGAGAGAGAGAGAGAGAGAGAGCAGGAGAAGCATGACAAGCATCAGTCCAGCGTGCGCGCTCAGTTTAAGTTAATAGTGCATAGCACAAAAACATATACCTCTCTCATAAATCCTCAGTAAGGGCATAGGCCCTGAGTGGATCTAAAGTTTTATTTTTAGTTTCCAGAGCCCCGTCCATTCTAGTGTAGATGTCGGAGCTCTGTTTATTTGTTTTCAGTTTTCTTTTGTTCCCTTTTTAGTTTCTAATTAATGATCCTACACCAATGAACAACACACACTAGCAGTTGTGGCTTTAATGAATATTGGTAAATTTAATTTGCACACATACAGTCCAGAAGTCAATAAACTGAAGGGAAAATAAATTTTAATTGTGTGCCAGGAAACTTGAAATATGAAATGATTTTTTGGATTAAAGTGCATTTACAATAGACTAAGACATACTTTATTTTAGTTAAAACCTCAAATTTTTCTGTTCAATCCAAACCAAATCCAATCCGACTATTTTCTTCACACTGCAGTTTTGCAGATGTCCTTGGGTCGTTAGGGAGAAATCCTGAGGCTATAATAGCAAGACAAAAAGGAAAAGACAGGCCTACATGACACTCTTTTGCTCTGTAAATGCTTGGCCCTATCCCAGGATACTTGGGGCCACCACACCACCATGCTGCTGACTTTGAATACTAAATATGTTATATTTTGGTAATATACAGTGGCTGGCCAAAAACGTTGCACAAGCTTTTGCCACGGCATGGTTTTGACAAAGCTGTGCAATATCACAACATTTATTTGATGATGACATTTGGATTGAATCCCTCTGAAATATTTCTCCAACATATCAAAAAAATTCAGTAGGCCAGGACAAATTCAATTGTTAAATTAAATTCAAGTGTTAAAATAATCACTTATTTACCCTTTCACAAGTGGAGCCCAATTAATATTGCCATTGTCATCCTGCAATATTCCAATACCATCAGGGACAAAAAAGAATTCCATTGATGGTTTAACCAGGTAATTTAATACATTTAGGTAGGCAGCTGAGTTTGTTGCCACATAGTGATGCTGAGCCCAGATCTGACCAACAAACCTCCATACAATGTGCATGCTACTTGATGGGTGCAGATCTCTAATCACAGTCATTCGTGATTTATTTTTCCAACCACATTTAATCCATGAAATTAACAACCTGCCATGTTCTGAACAAATTCTTAATAGACAGTTCTTAACCAACTTTCCACAATTTCAGCAATCTCCTTAGTTGTTTTCTTTTCTTGATGGAGGACAATAATGTGTCCATCCTGAAACACAGTGTCTTCTTCATAACTCAAGAGACCATGGTTGTTAAAGAAATGGGAAGCTGTTCTCTGCAACAGTCAGTGTGAAACTACAGTATGTTCCCTACAGTAGATATTTGTTTCAAAAGCTTTATGTTGTGAAAAAAGTGAGATTAGGAAATTTGTGTTTCTCATTCCTTAATTTGCTTTTTTGTAAAGATATTTAGTTTTATTCATTTATTTTATTACATTTATTTCATTTATTTTATTATTTTGAAATGTCAGAATTTGTACATTATTTCATCATTTTGTTTGGCTGCTTACATAACTTACATAAATCAGACATTATGATGAAACAGTTACGCAGTACTTGAGTAGTCTTTTCACCAAATACTTTATTTACGCTTACTTGAGTAATATTTTGAATGACTACCTTTTACTTCTACTTAAGTAATATTATTCTGAAGTACAGCTACTCTTACTTGAGTACAATTTTTGGCTACTGTACCTACCCCTGCTCAGATATCAGGTATAATTCTGAGAAATATCTGAAAAATCTCCTCAATATAATGTTTAGGGTATATTACAATACAATACAATACAATACAAATTTATTTATATAGCACATTTAAAAACAACAAGTGTTGACCAAAGTGCTTTACAAAAGCAAAAATAAACAGACAATATACATACAAAGGCATTTAAATAATAATTTTGTAAATAATAAAAAAATTAAATTTAAGTTAAGGAATATTGAACGCCTTAGAGAAAAGATAAGTTTTCAAAGCAGATTTAAAAACTGACAGGGTTTGAGCAGATCTGATATAAATCGGAAGGCTATTCCATAACCTAGGACCGATTACCGCAAAAGCGCGATCACCTTTATTTTTAAGTCTGGTTCTATATTATTAGTGGGGGGAGACAGGAGGAGTACAGGAACCTGGTGGACTGGAATCAATGCATCCATTAAAGACGATGGAACTCATTCCAGAAGATCAAGGTGCTTCCAGCTCCTGTCACCATTCAGGATGTGAAGTATCTGGGTGTCTAACTGTGTGACAAGTTGGGATGGGAAAAAAATGTGGGCAGGCTGAACAAAAATGCCTTTGGTGTGAAAGACCAGCTGCTGCTAAAAACTTTCTGTTAGTCTGTGGTGTATAGTGTCATATTTTATGATGTTGTGTGTTTGGGCATTGAATTTCAGCAATGGACACTAACAGACAGGCAAGATCATTAGAAAGCTTAGCTTAGTCATGAGGCTAAACTAGACACAGTGGAGATGTTGCCAGAGGGGAGGATAGTGGCAAAGGTGTCAGTGATCATGAAGAACTGTTCCCACCCGCTCATAAACCACTACAGAGACAGACAAGTACACTGAGAAGCAGATTTTCCTGCTGTAGGAATTAATTCTTCCGCAGGTCATTTTTCCCAGCAGCAATCAGACTGCGCTTTAATCCACCTTTTTTTTTTTTTATAAAAATGCATCTACAGTTTAGCTGTAGGCATGTAGAGTATGATACATACTATATACTGTAGGTTTACTCTTTATATTATATCTGTGTTATGCATACATGTTTTATTTTTAATTATTATTTTATTTCTCTATATTTTTATCTTTATCTTACTTTATATTTATTTTATTGCTAAGTTATTTTGTGTATTTCTGCCTTGGAATTTTATTAATGCTGCTAGAACACTATAACTTCCCTTAAAATTAATAAAATCTTATTCCTTATCTTATCTTATCTTATCTTATCTTATCTTATCTTATCTTATCTTATACTATTCCAACCCGATTTCATGTAAAATTTGTACAAAGTATAAAGTACCTAATTCATATTGGTTGAGATTTCATTTCATAATAATAAAATTATATGAAAAGTTTGACTTATCCTGGTGCCATCCTGGTGCCGAACTGGTCTCTATGTTAACTTGGACATCTTCTGATATATGGAACTTCTAGCGGCCTAACACAGTATTTCTGCAAAATAATTCCTGCTATCTGATATCACCCATCTTCCTGTTGCCATCTCAGGGAGTTTTTCCTTGCCACTGTTGCCGTCGCTGTCGTCGTACACATTTCCATAATTTTCTTCAAATTTTGTGAAGCTACTCTGAGACATTGACCATTGTTGAAAGCGTTACATGAATAAAATTGAACTGAATCTGTATGCTGATCATTTAACCCTGTGACTGAATTACTTTAATTCTTTACAGCTGTTTGTCTTGATCTTGTAATAAATAGATTTGCATTTATATCCAAACCCTGTAACCATTCCTTGGCTGACACTGATTATCAAGTACTGTACATATATTCGACTACTAAAATTCACCCCTTGATCCTGTCTTTGCCAGCTATTTATAGAGATGCAAATTCTTGCCAACACTTTGCTGCAGGTGTATAGTTGATGTTGTGTATAGGTGTATGTCTACAAATAGACATAAACAGACAAATTTAGATAAATTTTCTTTTCTGTCAATTCAGATACAAATCTTCCCATGCCTTTGTGTGTGTGTGTGTGTGTGTGTGTGTGTGTGTGTGTGTGTGTGTGTGTGTGTGTGCAAAAGTTTCTCAATACTCAATTTAATACAGAATGAAATGGGATCCATGAGGCAAAACTGTCATGAAGTGTTTTGGGGGTATGTACAGACATTCAGTGTCAGAAAGGCCAGCCTCTCCTCAGGGATGAAATGACTTCTGTTCACCTTTAAGCTTCACTCCTTCTCACTAGAGAGTAGTCTTAAAACCAAAAGTGCACCGATTTTCTTATATACACTGCTCTATTACATTTTGTCTGATGCCAGACAAAAATAGAACACTTGAAAGCCCAGACTTAGTTCATTAATTAATTATCATGTATGAGGGTTACAGCGGTTAATTTGAGTGGGCGATCACCTGCTATGATGTGTCATTAGGGATGCTTCTATCTCAGCAGCTGTTTGTGCCTCAGCCGAATGTTTCTGAAGACTACTATTTAGGTTTCAACAACTATAAATGATATGGAACCTGTATTGTTTTTGCACTGTATTGTTCCTGCTGTATCATATTAAAATGGTGAGAAAAATGTGTATAAATCATTATTGTATTTTGGGAATTGGAAGACATTAATGATTGTTTCATTAAAGTTATAATAATAATAATAATAATAATAATAATAATAATAATAATAATAATAACAATTCATGGTATTTTTATTAAAAGAAAATCAGTTTAACACACCAGGCATTCTAGATCTGATGTGTATTAGATTATATTTTGATCATTCATGTCTCCCAATTCCCAAAATACAATAATGATTGCATTTATCATGAGTATGATGAATAAAATATATTTATCAATTATTTGGTTGTCTTTTCTTAAACAAGCAAACAAAAGTAGTGGGGCAAAAAAAACATAAAAGCAAGTCATAATTTCTATTTCTGAAAATAGTGTGCCTAAAAATTCTCACAAAAGTGAGGCATCCCTGCACCATATGCTCATTTTTTAATTTTTAAAGGACATTGAAGTGACACAAATGAGCAGAGCTAAATCTGCTACTAGGAAGAGACTGAATTTCAATAGTGTTGTTAAGTAATCTGGATAACTATTCAGGCTAAGCAAGTCTATTATTCATTGATGTGGGTATTTGTTGTAACCTTTGTATTATACGAGTTTAAAGTGCATATATACTTTGGGAAGACCCACTTTTCTGTGCCAATTTTTATGCATGATTTGTAAAGTTTAACAACATTGAAAACATACAGTTGGCTTCCCCATTCTTCCAATGGCATAACTTAAAAGTTATGCTTATAAGCCCTTGTTGCCTTGTTGTGCTATAGGACAGCATTAAGACTACTACGTTACATAAACTACTTGAAGCACTCATTCCACTCATTTAAGTGACAAAAGTATCACATCATCAAGGAGACAACTACCAACCATTGATGGCAAAGACTATGACACATGATACCAGTGTTTTTTTTGTTTTTTTTTTTACTGCTCGAATGAAAGTGCCATTCTCCTGTTGATTGGCTGGTGTCACTATGATGTTAGAGTATGCCACATCTCCCCCTGAGAAAGCATGGCCAATCTAGTCTCTAGACCCCTGGTTATGGAAGGTTGTAGCATCACCTTGAAAATGAACTTGAAAATGAATGAACTTACTCCACCTATGCATATTTAAAAACCTTAAAGCTTCCCTCATTATTATTATTAATCAAAACATCATGAGCAGGCACAACCACTGTGGAAAGCTGTCAGCACCACAGATGTGTCAGCTGCCTTTGGGGAACTAGAGATGAATGTCAGATCTTAGCATAACCGGCTTAGGAACATGGCCTGCGAAAAACACATGAAATGTTTGGATGTGGTCTTTGTCTGGAGACCTGTGGTATGTGATCTGCAGAAGATGACATTTTTTAACGCAACAGAAAAAAGATTTTAAAAAAACCTATGCAGAAATAAACTTAGTTTTGATTGAACAAATCCTTTCTTCATATGTTTTATGCATAAATGCTGCAATGTTCCTGGGCTTTCTGAATATTCCAAGACCCACACAGAAATGTAATGACCATTACAAAAAAACCTTTCAAATTGCTATTTTTTTCATTATTGCCCAACTTGATTATTGTATTGATATGTAAACAATGAAATGTATATTTTGGTAAGTTCACATTTCTGTCTCTCACTCTCCCTTTCTGTCTTTCTCTCTCTCTCTCTCTCTCTCTCTCTCTCTCACACACACACACACACACACACCCACACATGTGTGCACATTTTCTGTAGTCCTGCGATTAGTGGTTGCTTTTCTTTTTAATGGCTATACTTGAAACTTATATGTTTTATTTTATTTTTTTTTATTCTCCATTGCTATAGCAATAGCAGTGACCAATGGCAACAAAACATTATCTACCAGTTCTAGAAGATAACCTTGAAGGTATTTGACATCATCCACCTTATTTTTCTTTCACTGTACCTATGGTTTGTTTTATCTTGCTTGATAAATCTTCTACTATCATATTGCAGAAAGGTTCTCTTACTCTCAGATCCTTTTTAGTCCTGAGGAATAGATATTGTAATATTTAATTTTTCATATGGTTCTGTTTCACTGGAAAGGTGCTGTACTGTGATAACTTGGGAAAGTTAATAAAATAATAACACATTCATGCAAATTCCTTTTAAAGGTATAAATTGTTTTAACACGCAATTGACGCACACACATTTTGTGATTATGACCCTAATCCCTCCCTGTAGTTTGGGAAAGCATGAAGCAATGCAGCGATAACATTATGGATGGCAAGCAAAAATAAACCTCCTTGAGCAGAAAAAGATAATGAAAAGGTTCTTTTATCTCTACTGATGACAATTGGAGCACTGCAGGTAATTTATTAATATACTCATTTATAGTGTGCTTGTTACTTAATCAAAGTGGGTCTGTGTCAGAAGTGCATATATATATATATACAGTATATGAGTGAGCCCAGGTGTCACACATCTCCTCTGATTGCCACTATGGCTGTGTTGCCTAGCGACTGCATGTGAGGTTGGCTGTGGATCTGCCTGTCCAGAAATCCATGGTGTATAGCTGCCTGTCAAGAGACCCGTGGAGTTGTCCAGGTCTTGGTTGACCCTTTTTGCCACTCCTTGAATTCTGGGTGGAAGCCAGAGGCTAGGCTGACCATGGCCCCTAATAGACTATAAAAGACCTACCAGAATTGGCTAGCAAATTGTTGTACATTGTCCATCAAAAACCAGGTCTGTTGGAAGGCCATGGATGAGAACCACATGAGGAATTTTTTGTGCCGTCTCTGTGGCTGACAGGAGCTCAGCAAAAGAATAAATTTACATTTCTTTAAGAAGCAGTCCCCCACAACTAATATTACAGTACTGTATTCGCTTTTAAAGCAGGCAATCAGGTGATGAAGTTCAGTAAGTAATCTGTTTGCATTTATAGTGACATGCACAAAATCATGCCATTCTGAAAAGGGATATTTACTGTAGACAGGCTGAGGAAAAGATTGTGGTGATTAATACTTGGGGTATTTTGATCAAAGCCTGTCTCATCAAGACAGACTTGTATTAATTTATGGAAAACAGCTACAGTATAATATGTTTTAAGAACAGATATTCCCCCTTATACTTCAGAAAAGTTTAAAGATTTTTGTAAGAGCTATGGATTTAAACACCACACCTCACCCAGCATGTACTACACACAAATGGAGAAGCAAGACATACAGTTCAAACAGTGAAGAAGCTGTGAAAGAAAATAAACATCTTAGCTTATATAAGCACCTTGCATAGTGCTAAAGTTGTCATCCATGATGTCCTACAATCCTGTATGTAAATAATAGTGTCTGAGGGGCTGTAAGCTAAATGCAGAGTTTTCAATCATGCATCTGCCCCAAGCTAACAAAAAAACAATTACAACATTCTCTTAACCAGTGGCGGCTGCTATAAGACTACAAGGGAAGCTCCGCTTCCTTTACTATGTCAGAAAATAAATGCTCATATATGCACTGTCGTATTTATATTGGTTTTAATAAAAGTGCGCTAGAACGCG
>JAOVVA010040321.1:0-15003 GCA_028565275.1 Leiocassis micropogon
GTATTGTTGTAGAATGTAGAAAATAAATCACTTAACAAAAACAAAGAAATTTGCAAGTGACCCCAAACTTTTGAACGGTAGTGTATAGATATACAGTATATATACAGTATATATATATCTTTAAGCAGACTATACCGTATACCGTATAGTGATGAGCACTACAACCAGAACTGGGGCATCAGGATGGATCAGGAAGATCTAGTTCCCTGTTAAGGTAGCACCATATGGTCTGCTTGAGATGCATGTTAAAGAAACAGCTTAAGCATGACTTATGGTGAGGATGTGGGTTGGATGGTCATCCTGGAAGAGATCACACCCATCAGGGTGGACATGTTTCACCACAGATGAGTAAGAAGAACTTTTTCCCAAAGGGTTTCTATTCTGTCTGTTCAGTTGTGGCTCTGCTACTGCAGTGTGTGTTTCTCCAGGACATCCGCTGTCTCATTCCAACTTTTCATACCTCTCGTCTACTACCATTCTCATCTCTTCTTACTTCTTTTTATTCTACTGCTACTTTCTCTTTTTATGCAAATATTCTTCCAAGTCTCTTTCTATTATGACATTTTTTCTGTTGCCATCTCTGCATCTTTTTAAAAATTCATAACTATATGAATAAGGTTAAAAACTTCATATTCATTACTGCATCGAATTGCAGGAATGCGGTCAATATATTAATAAAATGATTGTAGATAATTCGTCTTAGATGTTTGTTGTATGTTTTTTTTTTCAGTTAAACATAAGACTACATACGAATAAATATAATAGTGTGGCTTTTATTGTCTACTTGTGAAAGATGGGAAAAACCTTGAGTGGTTAAGTGGAATAGTTTAATTTTTTTAGTGCAGATATCTTCGCTTGTACAGATCAGAATAAGCAATTAGTCACATTGTTGCATCGGCATCAACACGTAACTGCACCAGGCTGCACACTGCCATCTATATGAATCGAAGACAAGAAAAAAAAGGAAATCTGCTGCAAGTTCTCCAAAATTCTTGGCACAACCTGCCGGTCTGATTTTGTTTTTAAAATTTCCAGGCAGGATGCCAAGTCATTCATGGGAGTTGGATGTTATTTTTATTTTCTCTTGGTCTCAAGGACTCTTAAAAAGAAAATCCACTCTTCAAAGAAAATCACTGAGAAATCACTGAGACATTGTCATTGGCTGAGCTTCACCGATGCACTACAGTAGTCTGCGTGCCAGGAGAACCTGTAGATCCATTAACATTCATCTGATATAGCTCAAAAGCAGGCTGTTTTTCCATAAGCTGTTAAACATACAGCTCACATCGTAACTGAAGATATATCCTTTGTTTTCTACTTGAAGGTGAGAGGATTTAATTATATTTTAACAGCATGAAACACTTGCCTTTTTTTTTTTTTTTTTTAAACAATCCAGGGATAGACAAATGATGAATTCATAAGCTAGTGCACCATATTTTGGTTGCCTGGAAAGCTCCTCCAAACATTAGAAACATTATATGTATGAGGCAAATTAACAAGTATATGATTTTTCAGATCTGTAACACCTTTTTTCGCATTCATACTGGACGTGAATACTTTTATTATAACCCACATATGTGCAACAAGGATCCTGCATTCCTACTGGTTATAACGCATATCTATACCTCTGGTGGAAGGTAACACTTGCTTCATTACTGTATTTAATTAAGTACATATCTTACATACAAAAGGACAATAAGACTACATAAATGTAAGATTCAATTCAATTCAACTCAATTTTATTTATATAACGCTTTAAACAATGGTCATCGTCTCAAAGCAGCTTCACAAAATGAAAATCAAAAGTGTGTATAAGTGAGAAAAAATGTATTTAGATAATAATGAGATTGTGAGATTGTCATGCTTGATGAGCAAGCCGAGGGCGACGGTGGCAAGGACAAACTCCCTGAGATGGCAATAGGAAGAAACCATGAAAGAAACCAGACTCAACAGGGAACCCATCCTCATTTGGGTGATAACGGATAACAGAAATTATATAATGACATCATGTGTTAGGCTGCTGGACGTTCAGTATAACAAAAGTTGTGCTAGTTATTATGGAGTCCAGTTTAGCACAGGGATGAGTCAGCAGGTGCAGAGGACAGCATGTGTAGATCCAAACCATCATGAAGCAGAATCCAGCTGGAGGTGGTCCTTCTCTGGATGCCTCAAGATCCTCGCAGGGTTGGCCTCTGCCTACTGAAGCTGGCACAATCTTCAGTAGCCTCGGGATGGGTAGAGAAAAGAAAAAACAGGTGGAAAAGAATTAGCGTAGATGCCGTTCAGGATGTTAGCCGCACTAGATACTGTAGGAGTGTGCATTTAGATATTTAGATAAGAGAAAAAAGTGTACTTTACTTGAGTAGTTATATTTGTCACGAATGCACCAGTGACGGGCGTGCACTCAAATCTCTGTTTCCGCTCCTTGCTCAATCCAGAGAGCTCACTTGGTAGGCAGCAGATGTGAACAAAATCTGGCATGACTGGTGGGAGATTATCACTTCAGGAACTCAGGCTTGCTCTGCTCTTTAAAAGGGAGGTGTTGAGCTTGACTCGAGGTTTGGACGTCTGGAGAAAGCGTTCAGATGTTAACATAGAGAGTGGCATGTAAGAGGGGCGATGCCATGTGTCCCAGAGACTTTAAAGGCGTGCGGACTGCACACCGTTGTTCGATCGCAGGAGACAGTTACTGTACGTAAAGCAACGGTGTTGCATAGTGTTGTATTACATGGCCACAATGGTGTGTAGTATTTGAAGCACCACCTGTTGACTATTATGTGTAATTGTTTGGTTTACCTTCCCTCTGTAAAACGCTTAATAATGTAGCAGGTGTTTGAAATCACTGGCGGAGATTGTTTCAGACAGTGACGAAACAGCATGTTTACATTCAGGAAGTAGAGAGAGAGAGAGAGAGAGAGAAAGAGAGAGAGATTAAACAAGATACAGAGATCAAGACTGATACAAGGTATACTAATACAAATTCAGTACTTTTGATACACAAGTAAATTTAAAGGTGAGTACATTTGTGCTTTTACTCAAGTAGAAAACGTCTTCTTTTACTTAAGTAATATTTTCCATATGGTATCTCGACTTTTACCCAAGTACAGGATTCGTGCACTTTTTCCACTACTGATGTCCTCAAGGATGTCTTCACAAACTCAAATCCTTAAAATTCCACGAATGTATTCAGAAACAGTCTTTGATATTCTGACATTTTAAAATATCAGTCAACCATGAACACTACATTTAGGCATTTGGCAGACGCTCTTATCCAGAGCGTTTTACACTATTGTAATACGCTCATGAACGAAAGGTTAGAGGAAAAAATGTCTACCTACCCCTAACATTCGGTGTAGCAGCACAGACGCTATACATTTTTTTATGCATTTCTGAAAGTGCTGTAAGATGTTTATTATGTGAGAAATGCTATTTTAAGCTGCTTGATTAATTAAATAGGTTACATAAGTAGGGGCAGTTAGATGGCTGTGGATGTGACCTTTGGACTCACATCAGTAAACAAAAAGCCTCAGAGCACAGACAACCTTAGTATCAGTGAATCCATTTGCATAACTTTTAATATAATCTCTTCAGCTAAAAACAAACAAAATCCTCAAAATTCATATCTTGGTTAAAATTGTGTTATGGGCGTGATGTTAAATAGACAAACTTTTATGAAACAGTTCAGGTTTTCTATGATTTTAAAGACAGCGGCAGGAAGCGTAAGACCGTGAAAGAGACTCGAATGAACAAAAAAGTGTAGATTTGAAGATGTTTGTCTTTTTTGGAATAAATATTTTAAGATAAACTGGCACTATGGATGTGACATTTTCACATTATGGATGTGAGGTGACTGAATAGGTCCTCTACTATATAAAGAACAGAGTGAATAGTGAATTTTCAGTAAACATTATGAAAAACATTATTAAAATGCATTATTAAATTATGAAATGAATTATGATACATATTATTAAATCAGTAAGTACTACTGACATTGTTTTCTGGTCCTTTCCTTTCTCTTTATTTTCTTCTCTTTTCTTTGTAGTTTTGATTTCTTTTTTGCCTCTTTGTGCTTCAAAACTGGACTTTAATGATTAATTTACAAGTAAAAGTTTAGTCGATATGGCAGCACAGTGGCCTAGTGGTTAGCACAGTGGCCTAGTGGTTAGCACAGTGGCCTAGTGGTTAGCACAGTGGCCTAGTGGTTAGCACAGTGGCCTCACACCTTAATGCTTCCATTCCCACTTCGGTTCTGTGTGCATGGAGTTTGCCTGTTCATATTGTGCTTGATGGGTTTCCTCCGGTTTTCTCACACATTACAAAAACTTGTAGATTAAGCTAATTGTTGCTCCCAAATTCCCCATAGTGTGCTGTGGTGGGCAAAGTATACACATCCTGTACTTGAATAAAAGTAGAGATATCCTAGGTTAAATATAAATAGTAAAAGCTGAGGTCCCCCGTTTAAATGTCAACTTGAGTAAAGGTAGTCACCTTAAATTAACTTAATTTTAAAAGGACCAAGATAATAAAATAATCATCTCTCGCTGATCCGACTGTGAGTATGTCTTCACCGATGTCTTCACCGACCAGCTCTGCTTCTGATTTCAAACACCTTTCATATTATAAAGTGTGTCACTTTCGCATTCATTTACACGTGATTGCCATCAGTTTAAATACTACTCACCAATGTAGTTATTTACCCCAATGCCATGCAGAAATTAAATTTAAAGTACAGATATTTGTTGTAAGATGTGGTGGAGTAAAAGTTAAAAAGTATCTTCTAATAAAAACCACTCAAGTAAAGTATAGAAATGTGAAAAATGTACTTACTGTAAATGTGGTAGTGTGTGTGTGTATGTGTGTGTGTGTGTGTGTGTGCTAGATTGGCACAACATCCATTCATGGCCCGAGTTCCCTGGGGAAACTCAGGTTCCGGGCCTCCTGCAACCCTGTAGAGAATAACAGAATGAGTGTGTGAGTTTACTCAGTATGTGAAGTCTATCAATATGGTTTGGCCAAAAGCCTATGAACTATGGCAAATTTTTCTTCACATGGTAAAGTTGACATTTGCGCTTGGAGCAAGTTGTGGCGTTTGTGTCTAAATGAGAAAGAGTGACATTTTTTGGGGTCACTGCTCTCTTTCTGGCAGTCGGTTGTGTAGGAAACACACCTTTTGTTTTTAGACATTTCAAAATGCATCTGCTCAGAAGGTCGATAGCGATAAGAATTTTGCTGACAGTTACCGATTAAAAAAAAAACATAGGAGAGAGTAAAGATCTGAAAAGGGCACAGAGGATTATAACGGACAGCACTCACCCAAACCCACTGCTGTCTGAGCATACCGAGTTTATAAAGTTACAAGAGAATGCATAACTGTAGAAACAGGCTTTGCCACAAGCTCTGCGACCACTAAACTCTGCTCCTCGTACCACAAGGGTTCATGCAATATACTGTAACAAACCATGTTTGCTGTTTTATTAACTAAATCGACACTTTAAAACATGATTCATTTAATCACTCGACAGACCCGAGGCGGGAATCGAACCTGATACCTGGTGGTGCGAGCTGCTAACCACTAAGCTGCCATGTTTAAAATATAGGCACCAAAGTTAAATACATAAGTTGAACAGAAATAAATTGGTTAATTGTGGTAGGTTCATGTTAAGCTGAAAAAAAAAAATAATTACTGTATGTGGCCCTAATGCTCTGCGCCAAGGAAAGGAAGGAAGGATAAAGTTTTTATTTCAAGAACCACATCTCAACTGTGAAGCATAGATGTGGTGCATCATGTCGTGGTGGGGTTTTGTTGTTAAAGGGACTGGCACGGCTTTAGAAAACAAGAAGGGGGATTACTGTATCTGTGGGAAAAATAGAAACGACATTTCAAGAAGGTTGTTCAGCAGGACAATATTTAAGGTCATGAGGAGCACAGTGAATAAATGATTTTACAAACAGCGATTCAAATGTATAATGAAGTAAAAATGAAGTGAAGTGAAAAGCACAGATTTGCATCAGTTCTGTTAGGGAGAAAATAGGAAAGTCTTCCACCAAATTAGTTAGAACTACAGTGGAACTGAAATAATAAAGCTAAAACAATGTGGTTGCATAATTCCAAATAAAGTTCAGCTGTTCTAGTAGGCTTTTCCTGACCTTTTCTTAGAAGAATTTTCAAGATATTTATACTAGTATACTGTATATCCAGCCATTAGATATACCAGTCATCAGATGACAAGACAGTCATCATTAAGTGGAGAAAATATGGTGCAACAGTGAGATTACCAAGAACCTACCAAGAGTTTTGGACGTCCCTCCAAAACTGATGAAAAGGCGAGAAGAAAACTGGCCTGGGAGGCTGCCAATAGGCATACAGCAACATTAAAGGAGCTGCAGGAGTTTCTCGGAAGTACTGGCTGTGTGGTACATGTGATGACAATCTCCCGTATTCTTTACAGTACATGTCAGAGCTATAAGTCTCCCAAAAGCACGTGTGAAAATGCATTATGGTGTGAAACCAAGGTTGAACCCCCAACCCACAGTGCCCAGTGGACCTGCTGCCAACGTCCAGCTGCTAGAGATGCCATGGAGCCACACCCTAAGGAACCAGAGCCACACCGGTGGCACAATGGAAACGACATGATATTGGGCATAATGTTTTCCGTTGTAATGTTAAGGCTGATCGGTGTACAGTTTATAGAAAGTAAATAAACAAATAAATAAAAATTAAATATGTTGGAACATAAATATAAACCAAGCAGCATGCATAACATAAAAACCCCAGGAAAGTTTCTTTAATAAGAGGTTTAAGATGATTCTTTGTGTTTCCAGAACTGATCTAAGGATCTCGTATGACAACTGACAACTGAATTATAACACACCTGTCAAGCCGACTGTAGAAAGATAAGCAAACAATCTGGCAGTTATGACATAAATATGTAGTATTACAGGCTTGGGCAGGCGAATGAATATTTCAAAGTGGACAAAAAGATCATAAAAAAACAGGATGATGTCAGATATGAGAACATTTTTGGTGATAAAATAATATGCCCTTTATGGTAACAGATAATCTGTAGCATTATAGAGTAATGCAATATCATTTTGATATAAAGGGGGCTGCAAGCAGTTTGGGACATAGTGACAGGAAGCACGGTACCCTTTACAAATATTATGAGTGTCTTTTATTCCAGATCGTGTATAACAGCTCTCGAACCAGCTGTTGAGGCTTTGCAGGCCTGTGTTGATGGAGGAGTTCTGAATTTGTTTTCCACATGTAGACAGCAGGGATAATGACACACAGGCTTTGATTATAGCACTTTGAAATGAGAAGACAGTAATGCACAGATGCACAAAACATTTTATTCCATATGTTTCTGAATTATTATTATTATTATTATTATTATTATTATTATTATTATTTTGCATTAATACTGTGAACAACATGCTTTTTGAAAGAAGTACTGTAAATCCCACTATATTCTGAATTATAATCAGTAAAATATTTCAAATTTCTTATTTCCTTTGTAGTAATATGTGAAACACATCATGTTTAAAATATAATTTTCTACTGTTTATCTATTACGACACGGTCGCTCCTATGAAATACAGGGCACTTGTCACATGGTGACCGGGAAGAAGAAAAGTCAATTCATTAAGTTCATTTAATGTATTTTTTCATTATTTTCAGTGAAAATTTGCTTTGGACTGCTGACGTACAACCATGTTCCTGTGTTATAGAATTTAAAATAAAAATAAAAATAAATAAATATACAATGTTATTAATGGTTAAACATACAGTAGCTTCAACAATTCTTTCAGACTAACTAAGAAAACAATGGAATGGCCCTTTTTTTACTGACATTTGAACACAAAAGGACTCAAATGTGCCAGAGAATGTAACTATACACAGACTATACTATTCACTGGTATAAAAGTGCCATGCAAACACTATATTTACATATTCTTCGAAGACAGATAGATTATTTATTTAAAGCCTGGTTCGTTCACATGGTTTTTAGGCAGTTTTATGGTGTTCCACTTGGTTCAAGCTTGTAATTGCTTGTAACTGTTTATGAGGATGATTGCCTAAGGAAAGATCCTGTTCCTGTGCCTAATAGTTTTGGCGTACAGGGGTATGTAGCACCTGCCAGAAGAAAGTAGGTGAAAAAGGTTGTGTTCAGGTTGGAAGTAGTAGTGTAGGTGTAGTGTAGTGTCTGTAGTGTAGGTGAACTGGTGACAGGGTCATAGACAGCCTGTGTAGTCGGATCCAACCCATAGCAAAGTAAAAATCCAAGATGAGATCTCATGTTAATCTCTTCTTCTCCTAGACAGAAATGAGCCGTCTTTGAGACTTGAATGAGATTCTAGGCGTTTTCTCCATCTTCTCAAATGTATCTCCAGAGAAACTGTTCCTAATTGAGAAAAACCTGAGAACTCAAATGTGGCTCATATTGGGGGGAATGCAGTTTTCAACTTGGTCTCCAGTATTGCTCCAAAATTACATCTTTCATCTCAGAGACAGTTCATATTTGTCTTGTGAGCGACTCACATATTTTTTGTTTCTCCAAAGCAGTGTTTCCCACTATACAGTATACAGTACTTGTACTGTGCATTTGAGTTTTCTGATATGTTATTTAGAATTAAATTTATCATTACTTTTAAAAAACATACATTTTACTACAACCAGAATGCCAACGCAAAAAAAAAAAAACCTCACAAAATGCACATATTATTATAGATTATATCCTTGACATAAAATGTATGTTTGTTGACAGAAAGGAGTTTTCATCAAATGTGTCACTTTATTTTAAACTCCATAGGTAATGGTATGCATTCTTTGTCTTCTTCTTCTTATTATTATTATTATTATTGTCAACCATGACCTTATAAATCTGTTCCATTTCTTCGCCTATGTTACCCTTTTTAAAAAAAAATCTTTGTGTATAGTTGGTTAAAATAAAATAAAATTCAGTTAAATATATTGCCTAGGTTGTGCTGAAAAAACGTCCCTCTATATTGCACAATCCTGATCCCTATATATTTATTAAAACATAATAATGCAAAGAATGGCTGAAAAATGCTTTGGGGGTTTAAGGGCTAGAGTTTCTCTGACAAACAGTGCCATCTACACTAAAGAGTGTTTAGGACTTTTTTATGGACTTCATCTTACGCTTCACATTCAGGTAGATGGAGTGAATTAATAATTGTGAAATTAATAGAAAATAAAATGAATCAAAACATTGTGTTAAAGGTCATAGTTGTATATAATAAACCACTTTTGTGCTGAAGGTAATGCAACCCGCTCTGCTGGATGAAACCACAGGTATACTGTATTTCACAACTGTGGGAAACACTGTAATGTGTGAATTATTTGAACTTAGAGTAGCTCAAACTGTTGAAAAGGTTAATGCCATCCTCATAGAAAGTAGTCAGAACACACACACACTGCATTGCTGTTAACATTTATCCTACTCAATATTAGGCTGGTAGTCATATGTTATGGCTGATCTGTGTGTGTGTGTTTGTGTGTGTCTGTGTCTGTGTGTGTGTGTGTCTTATTAATTTGTAGGAAAGCATCACAATAATTAAATTTTATTTAGTTTTAGGTGAAGTTGGCTTTTTATGTTGAAGTGGCTCCCGTGTGGTAATAATAGAAGTGGGTATGACAATGCTAATTTCTCTTGTTGCATCATTTCACCCAGGCCATGAGGGAAAAGGCAACAACCTACAGTATTTATTCCTAACAAAACCCACACCACCACTACGTTATGCTTGTGTCAGCACAAAACAGCTCCTTAAATGAGTTGAAATTCCCTGGTTGGAAGGTACAGTACAGTATGTTCAATGCTTTCCTATTAATGCATCCATTTTTTGGGTGTCATTTATCCTGTAGTTTAAAATGAACGTTTTTATTCACGTTAAATAAAAACGTGAATACGTTTTTATTCAATAGAAAAATATGGTTAACCACGTTTTTATTCAACAGAAAAATATGGTTAACCACCATCCACATTAACAACAATTGTTTTTTCTAACAATCAGGTAAAATGTTATACAGTAGTGTCATGACGTGTTTATTTTAACGCTAGCCTTTTTATCTAAAAAATGGATACAGATTGTGGTGAAGGACACTACCTGTTTTGAATGTCTTCACCATTAGCGTACATACAAATAAAATTTGTAAAAGTAATCTTAGTCAGACACACCTCAGACATGGAATTGGCAATTTGAAATAACAGTATGTTACTACAGTAGAATATTATTGCTTACATAGTCTTTGTGGACTGTTGCCTCAGGCTGCATGATTTGATTAAAAATTGTGACACAAATTCAAATTGTAATATTTAGCTATGTACCAAACATTTATCTATAGGCTAAAAGAAGTAAGTCCCCAAGATACAAACAGGTTCTGTTCCATGGCCTTGTTCTTAAGTCCAATCTGTTCGTAAGTCCAACAAACATTGTGTAGGTACTAGAATACTAACACAATTGGCTGTATACAGTATAAAACTAACATGTTCCATTATCTTGTCCATGTGCTTTAGAATCGTGCCAGTGGTTGATTGATTCATGTTAAAAGAACAAGTCTGTTGTCTTTTCACCTCACTTCATTCTCTCAATTTTTGTCACTTTTTGTCACTGTTCCTTTTGATTGATGCTTTTTAGCAGGCCCAGCTTCATCGCTGCTGCTTTTACACATCTTGCTTCCAGACATCCTGGGATACACACTGCACACATGTGATAATGTATGCCGGATATGTTTGTATGTTTGAAAGTTGTATCTAAAATGTTTGTATGTAGGGGACTTACTGTACTTGCAAAAATTATCACATTAAGAAAATTTTGTCTATACTTATGTATCACCTCAAAAGAATAAAAAAATACATAAATTATTTACAATCTCTACACAAATTCCTTACTGTGAATATTACCTGTAACAAAA
This sequence comes from Leiocassis micropogon, assembly GCA_028565275.1. NCBI lineage: Eukaryota > Metazoa > Chordata > Actinopteri > Siluriformes > Bagridae > Leiocassis > Leiocassis micropogon. The sequence continues at coordinate 10,934 of JAOVVA010040321.1, forward strand.
TGCAGCCTTTTGAGATTAATCTTTCAATTACAAATATGATTTTCCATCACTGAAACTAAATTCGACAAACCTGTTTTATAACCAAATTCCATCTTAGATACTCCTTAAAAAAAACCTGATTTCCCACAGTACATATGGAAGACATTCAGTGTCCTAAGCTCTGACCTTGATCCCATCGAGCACCTAAAAAGTGAAAATGAAAGTTATAACAGGAAAAGAGGAGGCTCGACTCTGTAGTAATGTTCATGCTTTTGCTGCCAGTTTTGCTGCTGCATCTGCTTGTTTTTACAACCATCACAGAACTCCTTTGTGAAGTTGAATTTCCTTCAGTCATGATCAAGCCGGCTCCTGGAGATGACGTTTTTCATCTTCTGCTTTGAACATACCACTGACACAACTGATGGACTGATGAAGTTCTGGAATTCTAAACACATTTTCATGATATTATCCTTAGCTTGTTCCATCATGTCAATCAGAGGTCCCAAGTGAGATTTCTGATGTAATATCAGTTCCCACTGATCATATATAAAAAGCAGGGTCCCCCCTTCAATGGATTCCTTCCTTTTGAAACACGAGAATGTTTTCTGTAGGGCACTGTGCACAGTTGGAGTGTCATGGTGGTGAAAAGCCCCTATCAACGTCATGAAGTTAACCTTGAATTTTTTTTAGATCAGTTTTTACTTTATCTACCTTAAGTTGTATGATGCCTTTTCTTATACCTTTATTGCATGCGGACAACCTTGCCAATGTTTCGTACACTTTGGTCAAAATGTAAAAAGTTCTTTGGACTACTGTCATTAACAGGGCATGTGTAGCAACCTCAGATCATAACACTGCCTCCAGTGGCTTGTCATCTTCTACATGATGAAATAGGCTCAATCTAAACTCATCAGACTACATAATCTTTTTCCATTGCTACGAATTAAATTCTTTATCCTATCCAGTAAACTGGAGTGTTCTTTATGATTAATTTCACCAACAAATAGTTTTCATATATAATAACCACACAGCTGTTTAGTCCCAAATCTTGTGAGTTCTTATCACACTGTGTGTGTATGGAAATGCTCATACTTTCACTATTTTCAACAAGCATTCCTAGAAAGTTCACCACTATCTTTCCAGGTTGAAATACTTTTTCATTTGCTTATTTAAATCCAAGCAGTGTTATGGGCAGTGGTGTCGTTTGGGGCTCCAGGTTGCTACATGGAGGGTCGGAGGTTTGACCACCAATACCAATGGGTTGCCAGTATTGGGCCCCTATGCTCTTATATACAGTATTTGCCAGTCCCAGTCCTGGAGACCTGACTGGGTTGCAGCAAGATCAGCATCTAGTGTAGATCTGTGCCAATAACCCTTTACCAACAAGATGAAGTGATCTAGTGTGGTGACCCCAATAAAGGGGAGTACAAAAACAATCCAAGATTGCCTGTGTTGGACTATTATGCATTTGCCTATGTTGGACTATTTACTGTATCATGAATTTAATAAATATAACAATAGGTAATGCCTGTGTCAGACAGGTAAAGTGACCAAGTGCAAACAAGGAAACAATATAGTTTCAAAGTAACTGAAGAATAGTTACATTTAGCATTTTTATATGGTTATGTGGTTTATTATAAAGGCCAGGGGAACAGCTGTGGAGTGAGAAGGGAGGGATACAAGACCTCAGAGGGCAGGGACATATATGACAAATTTTTAACACAACTGCTACATTTGAATGAGCTGTATTGTTTTTTCCCAATTATTTCCAGCAGAAAACAAAATGTGCTACAGTCAGTCACTGCTCACAAAACATTTCACCTCAAGGATGGGTCAAATCACAAGAGGTGGACCTACAGCTAGTCATTGACTTGCTCTGTATGCTTGGCCATTTTCTAATTCCACATTCACCAATATGTTTTTAATGGTGGCATAAATACCTGGTCTATATCGAAAAGACTGAGAAACATGAACAAAGTGCCATGCAAAGAGCTAAAGCATATTTCCTAGGAGCCTGTAAGGCGGATATTAAAAGCTTACAGAGCTCAAAGCAAATGTCACCACACCAAGATCAAGTCCAAAAAAGGCATCAGGTGATAGAGTGTGTGATCAAAGTTATTGAAGTCATTAGCGAGCAGAGTCTTAGGTATCAGGCTCACCAATTTGAGACAGCGTGTGACTTAATAATGAGACCACTGATCGTGGTAACTTACTTTTATTACTTCTTGGAAAGTATGATGTGTGTCTACAAGAACATGTGAGTCACTGGATTAAAAAAAGAAAGCCAGGGGATAGAGGACTCTGGACGTTGAAAAGGCAGAGGGTCTCTTGTTACCTGGCTGTCAAAAAGTCTAGTCCATGAAGTTACTGAAATCATTAGCTGAAAGATCAAGACAAGTATTTCAAAGAAAGTCAAGGAAGATGGGGTGTTTTTTATTAAGGCGTGGGACAACACCATACTTCTAAGGGGCACTGCTCAAAAATCCTAAGACATGATTATTATACAACAAAAACAAGCAAGGCAGTTGTGAAGTTACTGGCACAAGTTTGGAAAGATCTGAAAATGGGCGTGATTTAACGTATGGCCAGTGTCAATGATGGAGCTGCAAGCATTTAGGGCTTCTCCTCATTCTTATACCAGAAGATAAATCAGGTGCATACAGTAACTAGAGTTATGCACACATCCTTTGCATGAATATGATTCTTTGCATGAACATATTGTACAGTTAAACCTTGGATTGCGAGCATAATTCATTCCAGAAGCGTGCTTGTAATCCAAAGCACTCGTATATCAAACCGAATTTCCCCATAAGCATGTGCACACACACAAACACACTCTAACGGAATCACTGCTCTCAGACAGAGAGTCACTGTCGGCAAACTGGAATCTTTAAGGAGCCTCTATAATGACACTTGATTTTGCCTCCTTTTAAGGATTTCGCAGAAATTTGATGCTGCATTTTCCTTAAACAGATTTATCACCAGCCTTTTAATAAGTTTTTCTTCACAGAGGCCGTTGTTGCAGTACAGTCACTACACTTGGACACACAAAAAAAAACCTTCACACGCGCACACACACACACATGTGGTCACAATGTTATAGTAAATAGTACTATAACACTATATTTACTAAAACATTGTGACCACATGTGTGTGCAAGAAAAGTTTTTTTTTTGTTTTGTGTCCAAGTGTAGTGACTGTTCTTTAGTGACATGGGAAATGATTACCCATCATCCTGCAGCATGCGAGAGAGAAGAACCATTGACTCAGTTGTGATCACGTGACACTCGGCAAAGTGTATACAGTACATACTTCTTACATGGCAAGACCTCGCTCCTTTATCTCGTTAAAATTTATTTAAAGATTTTGCTCATCTTGCAAAACACTCGCAGACCAAGGTTTCACTGTATATTGTTGTCCTTTAGATGGAGATTGCTCTTTTTAATTACATTTTGAGCTTAATTACTGTCAACTGCTTCTAAAATAATTTTCAGAATATAAAGTAAGTAGGCTATTTAAATTACATATCCGTGGATAATTATAATAATTCAGCCCAAACTTTTTGCTTTTTGTATGCAAAAACATGGGAAGAAAAATACTGGAAAATGTCATGCTGTCAGGATTAACCCCTAGAGGGCGCCTTGCACCCAGAGACTTTTTGTGTTTTTTTGTGCAGTTTATTGGACTGCGTTTCCCAGGATGCACCTCGGTCAGGTGATGGGAACACTCACCTGAAACGAGGTGGCTCATTATTTCAGTTATAAATAGCCTGTTTAAGCCTGATCTGTTTTGTTAAATTGCTATTGTGAAATGCTGTTTGGTTTGGTTTTGGTTCATAGTTTTTGTTTTTTTTCATAGACTCCTGTTTGGTTAGTTCTTGTTTTAATGAGGTCCTATTATGCTTTTTCAAATATGATCTTTCATGCAGTGTGTCATGTAGCTGTATGTGAACATAATCTATCTGCACTATCTGTGACGCTGACAGTGCACGATAAATGAAGTTTTTGTCTATTAAAAAAAAAAGAGTCGGCTCACATTCGCCTAAACGAGTCGTTAGCAAATCTATTTTTACTCTGTTACGGATCCACGTC
>JAOVVA010040402.1:0-14994 GCA_028565275.1 Leiocassis micropogon
AATCAAAAATTTCCATCAGATCAATGTAGAAACATACTTTGTATCAATGACACAGCAGTTTCACTTTTTTCAGTGTATCAAGTCTGATTTGTTGTTTGTATGGAAATACCCACTAGAGGGAGATGTTGATTACATTTTCTAAATGCACAACATTAACTTTATTATGCATGACTGTTTATACAAGATATATTACATCACTCTAGTCTACACAGCACAGGATAAACATGCAAGCATACAGGAGCACAAGGAGACTCACAAAGCATATTTAAAAAAAAATGAACAATGAGAGAAAAAAGTTGGTATAGCAAAAAAAAAAATCATTATTAGGTATTTTATTTACAAATTTTTATATAAAGTGATCTCAGTTTAATCTGAGAAGTATTACTTTTTTATTAACTTAAATACATCTTAATTAATATAATTAATATAATTAATACATTAAATTCATCATGGGAAAACTCATTTAAACACATAAAAATTGCTGGAGATGTTCATGTTTATGGTCAAGTTTCTATTCTTCTTAGTTTTTGGACTTCACATTCTTGTAGATGTCATCCTGCCTGTATGTAAAAAACAAAACAAAAACAAAAGTAATTTAAAATAATACAAATAAAAACATTTCATTTTCTGTTGAGAAATATTTTAAGAAAATAGGAAGGAATCATCAAATATAATACATAATATGTACTTAATACTTAATATTCCACACAGATAAATTCTTTTTTGGGGCCAAAATAAATATTTCTGACAGATTTACACATTTTCTTAACATTGATTTATTTACTTAGACAAATGTCAACTCAAGTGCAGAAGTGCTGACGCTGAGAAAGAGCCGACAGTGCGAAATGAGGACAAAATATTGAAAGAAAGGAATTTCTCAGAAGCAGAAATGCAAGCTATTTTTACTTATGTGTTGCCCAATTAAAAAAAAAATATAGATATTATTTAGTACCGCAACAGGAAATGAAAATACCAAATTCATGTGACAAACTGAAAAAACCCACAGAAAAGCCAATGCAGCAAATTGCTGTAAAAAAAAAACAAAAAAAAAACAAACTCTATGATGCTTATGGGACACACCAGGCAAAGAGTCCAAGACTGCCAGATCCCTATCCAACTAATAACCCATTGGATGGACCAGACAAATAAATCTGATCCATAGAGGACCCAACCCACAACCCACCGCACCCAAAGGATCCCCTGCCAAAGTCCAGATGCCAGACACCACGGTTTACCCCCAGAGGTTTTGTGGAGTCATGCCTGAATTACCAGAGCTGCGTTGGTGGCACAAGGGAAACCCAAAACCTACGGTTAGGGTTAGGGTTTAATGTTATGGATGATCTGTATGCAATATATTCTTGTATGCATAATTTTCACCTTGAAATCTTATTTTAAAAAATGAAATTATTGGGAATTTTTTCCTATTACATTTACATTTAGGCATTGGCATACTTATTAACAATGTGTGATGTGCAAAAAGACCATTTAAAATTTCATTGCAAGTCCAATATTGTCCTGATATTGGACTTGCAGTGATAGAGTAAGTGGTTAATTCTAAATCACAGGTAACTGCGCTCATTTGCTGCCTATACATATTATCACATCTCAAATAAAATAATAATTTCTGGTGTAGTAAATAAGTAAAAAAAATATAAAATGTAAACTGAAGTTGGAGTTTTGGAATTTTTTTAATGCACTTTTAATTAAACACATAAGGAAAACTAGCTAAACAAATAGAATGAAGAAGACGGTCATGGTTTTACTGTAACTTCCCTGTTGATTGCAGCTGTGCCCATGATGATGTTTTTTTCCAAGAGAAAGTGGAAAAAACTCAGAAACCCAGAATGTGTGTCGACAACAGTATCGTTGTCATTTGCATCACCTACCCAGCAGCTCTTGGTTTGACGAGGCTCACTGTGGCGTATTCTACTTCCTCTTTTTGTTTGACAGCCTTTGGCAGCTGAACAGTCGAGTAGAGAGGCGCTGCATGTATGTGGGAGTGTCTGAAAAAAACGCTTGAGTACTGAACATTGTCCTGATCTTCTGAGGAGGTTGTCTGTGTGGAGTCAGAGGCCATGGCGGAGACGTTACAATATACGGGAGGAGACGTAGTCTTAAAAAGCAATCGAAAGAGAGAGAGATAGAGAGAGTTTTTAAATCTCATGGATATACAAACCAGCACCTTGGAACATTATTTCTTGATTTTTTTAATTAAAAAAAAAAAAAAAAAAGTTGTATCTACTACCCTTAAACACTCTTTGTTAGCACTGTCTAATACTCACCTTGCTGTTATTGTCACTCCTGCTACTGACCGCTGATGTTCTTCTCCTGTTGGATTGTGTGCAATAAAATCAATCTACACTTGCATTATTATATTCATACATACATCTTTATATTCATATCTAAATAAAAAAAATAAAAAAAACAATGGAATGTGCAATGGACACTCAGCAGGAATTTTCGGTTCTCAAAATATTGTTGGTGATGTTATTTTGGAAACAGATGTTGGGACAATGTTGGTATTAGTTCAGTTGCGTTGAACGAATGCCCCTAACACAATGCTGCAAAAATTACTTTACTTTAACAACATTAATAACCAAATTGACAGCCTGAGTGAGACTTGAACTCTAATCTCTGGGGTGAGAGCACTGCATACTTACCACTGGACCACCAGGGATCCCATAGTGTTAACAATAAGCACCACAAAAAATACCCAACAACAGCAAGTTGGTGTTTGCGTGATTTCGATAATTTCTTTTATATTACTATAAATGTGATTTTGTGTTCTTACCTCACCCACAGAATGACAGCCATGAATGACAAAACCAAAGCGACAGTGATTCCACAACCTGCATATTTTGCAGTTCTGTCTTCTGAAATAATCAGCATGTGAAAAAGATGGATGAGAAAAAAAAAATCAGAGGTCTTGTAATTAAGCCAAAGAGGATGAAACAAACAAAAAAATAAAAATGCATAATTTAATCAAAGTGCCACAAAAATTGCAGAGTACCTGAATATACCCAATCTGATGAACTGGATGATCCTAACTCATTTCTTGTGGTACAGTAGTAAAATCCATCCGCTCCTGTGGGTAATGTTAAATTGGTGCCATTTTGAATGAGTTTCACACCTCCTTCTGTTTTACTGTACCAGATGTAAGAGCTTATGGGGTTGGAGTCACTTTTGCACAACAGTGTGACCGAATCACCAGACACGGATGGAATGGCAGTAACAATCGGGATTCGAGGAGCATCTAATCAGAAGTAACAGATGGTTAGTTACAAAATGTATTACATTAAAAGAATAAAGTATGGTAGACTAAAAAAAAAGGTATATGTACATAACACATCCAGTTGTGTTGGTGTGGAGCTGTGCTGTCCCAGCTGGTTGTGAGCGGTGCAGTAGTACAGTCCGCTGTCCTGGTAGCTGATGTTGCTGGTGCTGTAATTCTGGCCTGTTGTCAGCAGTGCGTCTGCAGCTGCTCTCTGCTTAAACCAGGAGTAGTTGAGAACAGGAGGGTTTGCATCACTGCTACAGCTCAGAGTCACCGAATCCCCCTCCACTGTGTCCCCAAAGGGAAGAACCACTGCTCTGGTGTTTTTAGGGAGATCTGAAAAAAGCCACTTATTATTAAAACCCAAACTATGATGCTCATGTGGCAAGCTTAATATGAAGGACTTCTTACATTTTCACAGAAGCATTTAAAAATGTTAAATGTTTAAATGTTTTTTCTCTGCAAAAGCTCCTGAAGTTGGAGACGGAGACTCACTAATGTGACCTTTAATTAAAGTCATGCCATGTATAAGAGGAAGCCAAAACCGCCTTTGCTTGCCTACGCTTTCTGTGGTTTATTGTAGCTGCCATGTATGAATGCTCTGATCAGAAGCTTTCTCATGTAGTGTGGTCAAGGTTCAAGCAGCTGCACAATGTGTGTGGTTGGTATATAAATCTATATGAATATTAACACATTAAGAAATATATATCTATAGTATGCAATATTATATCTCAAGTATGCAATATTGTATGTAAGGCTTGCAAAGCTTTGTATAAGCCTTTATCATTCATATGGATATCAACAAAATCATCCTTACAAAAGCTTTTATGAACATGAATTTTAGGTTCAGTTTGGTATATGAAGATATTTACACACATTAAATCATTTTTAAAATAAGTTTTTTTCTGAATGTTACTTTTATAATTTGGTTACCAAGTGTTTAGCTAGTTATAATAACAATTAGCTCTGGAAGCAGCAATCTATATAAATAAAATAAATCTTTTGTTTGTACATTGGTCAGAACTCACTCTTTCAATTACTGTACATCATAAGGTTTCATAAATTGGAGGACCCGAAACAGTTCTCAGAAGAAAAAAAAAATCCATCTCTCTGTCTGTATGTATGTTCAAAACCACGGCACAACATGGTTTACTCCAAAATAATGTATGTAACTTTTGAAAAGTGAATCTTCAAAGATGTTTTGACAGGTCATTGTATGTTTATTCTTTCTGCGGGAAGTTTAAAATTAGTTTGTCTCATATGTTTTGAAATATGATAAAACAGTAATATGGAACACCACTATGAGATAAAACATGGGTCATTAGAGCATATGACGAAAGAAGTACAACTTAGCGTAAACAAGGCGCAAGATACTCAACCTTACAAAAGTTTATTTCTTTGTATTAATAAGTTAGGCAGAGAGTTCTGCTGTTCAGAAAGACAGGCAGGCATGTACATGGGCTTCAACCTCAAATAATAATATCAATGGTTACATTAAAGCTGTTCAGCTTATTTTTATCTTTAACCTTCAACTATTTTTAAAAACTCTTTACGGTAGTAAGTACATAAAAAAGCCAACTTAGCTTTAGAAATATCAAGTGTGTTAAAATATTTATAAGCGTTAAAATGCTGAGATCAAGGCAGGACCACTTACGTAACACATCCAGGTGTGTTGATATAGATCTGTGCTGTCCCAGCTGGTTGTGAGCAGTGCAGTAGTACAGTCCGCTGTGCTGGGAGCTGATGTTGCTGATGCTGTACGTTTGGCCTGTTGTGAGCAGTGTGTCTGCAGCCGCACTCTGTTTAAACCAGGAGTAGGTGAGAACTGGAGGGTTTGCATCACTGCTACAGCTCAGAGTCACTGAATCCCCCTCCACTGTGTCTCCTGAGGAGAGAACCACTGCTCTGGTGTTGTTAGGAGAATCTAATTGGGAGATTAAAAAAATAATTGACATTACATACATATTAGTTTGCATATTTTAGTCAGAATAAATTCCTGTTTTTCCCAATTCCTTAAACTGATGTTACAGTACGTACAGTACCCCATGATGGCTTGAGGTGGTAAAGAGAGAATTGTGGTGACTAGGGGGTTTAAAGACCTCCAGGAAAAAGATGGTAGGCCCAGACAAGCAGTATTGGAGAATTGGAGGGAATGTGGTGCAGTGCGGCGTGTGATTAGAGCTGAGAGATGGGTGTGTACTGGGCCATTTTTAGCTTTGTAGGCAAGCATCAATGGTTTGATTTGATGCAGGCAGCTACAGGAAGCCAATGCAGGGAGCGGAAAAGTGGGGTAGTGTAGGAGAACTTGGGAAGGTTGAAAACAAGACGTGCAGACGCATTCTGGATCAGCTGCAGATGATGGACAGAGGCAAACCTGCTGGGAGTGAGTTGCAGTAGTCTTGAAATAACAAGAGACTGAACAGATACCCGAGTAGCCTGTGTAGAAAGAAATGGGCAAATTCATCTGAGGTTGTAAAGAAGAAATCGTCAAGAGCGAGAAAAGTTAGCAATGTGTGGGTAAAAAGAGTTAAAGTTGCAGCAGTGACTGGACCGATCCAATTGTTGTCCAGTGAGATCATAAGATCTTGAGAAGGGGATGAATCACCTGGGATTAACAGCAGTTCTGTTTTACTGAGATTGAGTTTTAGTTAATAAGCTGCCATCCAGGATGGGATGTCTGCCAGACATGCTGAGATCCAGGGGGAAACCTGAGTGTCTGAAGAAGGAAAGGAGAAAATGAGTTGTGTGTCATCTGCATAGCAATGGAATAAAAAAAAGCTGCGTGAGAATATAACCTCACCAAGAAACAGGTTATAGAGGGAGAAGAAAGGAGGACCAAGTAATGAGTCTTGTGGGACACCAGTGGAGAGTCTTAGTGGCGCAGATATGGATCACCTCCATGTGACCTCTGATGACCAATCTTGGAGGCAGGAAGGAAACCATTGCCATGGCACAGATTCCAAGGCTTGTAAGGATAGACAAGAGAATCTTGTGGTTCACCATGTCAAACCATGGTGCCAGGTCCATGGAGATGAGGGCAGATGACAGTTTAGCCAAACTAGCAGCATGGAGCTTCTTAGTGACAGACAGAAGGTCAGTCTCTGTGGAATGTGCAGTTTTGAATCCGGATAGGTTAGGATCATTTAGGTTGTTCTGCAAGATACATTTGAATGGAAATAGTTTTCAACAATTTTGGGAAAAGAGAGAAAAGTGTTATTGGGTGATACTTACTGATGTCGCTAGATCCAAGCAGGGTTTCTTGAGGATGTAATTAACCATTGCCTTCTTAAATGCAGCAGGAACATGACCAGATGATATGGAATGGTTGATGATGGTTTTGATAAAGAGGAGGAGGTCTTGTGAGATGGCCTGGAGCATACTGGAAGGAATTGAATTTAATGAAAAGGTGGTGGAATTGGAGGATGAGATTACTGTAGGAGTTACGGTAGTTTTGCTGTAGGGGTTGGGATAGAAGCAAAGGTCTGGCGAATTGCTGCTATTTTTCCATCATAGCATATGGCAAAGTCATCAGCAGTCAGAGAGGATGAAGCAGGAGGAACTGGGTGGGTTGAGTAGTAAAGGATCCTGCAAGGATCATGTGCAGAATCTTCCAGATTTTTCTTGTAGAAGGCAGTTTTAGCGGAAGTCACATGAGAATTTAGAGGGAAGAGTAAGAGACAAGATCTGCATCAAGTGATTTCTGTGATTTCTTCCATATGCTCTTTTGCAGTTCTCAATTCTCTTCTATTGGTGTGAAAAACATCAGATAGCCATGACAAGAACTCTTCCTTGGTTTACAAGACAGAAGGCATAGAGGGTCCATGGATGATGAAAGAGAGAAAAGTAAAGTATCAGTGGCAATCTTTAATGGTAGAGAGGAAAAAGAGTCTGGGTTTGGGAGGGATGATAGGGTACAGGAAGACACAGAGGAAGATAGAATGAGGTTTCTGCAAGTAAAAGAGAAATGTTGTTGGCTGGCTTTAGGCAGGATAGGAAGGGTGATGGTGAAAGATACCAGGTAATGATCAGATTTATGAAAAGGGATAGTAATGATATCTGTGGCTGGGAAAGGGTGTCAGAAAACCAGATCAAGGGAACTCCCTCTCCGTGTGGGTAGGCAGATTTACTGTTAATGAGAGGGAGGAGGAAAGAGGATCCGAGAACAGTGAGGGAGGTGTTATCAGAAGGGAAAAGACAAGGAAGGATGTCTATTTTGTCAAGAAAGTTTCCTAGAGGACCAGGAGGGCAGTAGATAACAAGAATGTGGAGATCAATAGGGGAGGGTACACCGTATTTGCATGACTAGATATTCAAGGGTGCAATGAAGGCCATCTTCCAATCACCCCCTGCCTTGATGTTAATTAGGTTGTATGCACTCCATAAATCTATCTTTGAAATTATTCTGACTTTTTTTTTTTTTTCTATTTATTAAAAACCTTTATATGTAGACTAACCATACTTTAATCCTCTTAAACAGACACAAAATCTGTAGGGCCTGTCTGTATGTTCTGTAATCTGTATTATATACATATGTTAATTGTGTTTGGAACATCTCAAATGTTTCTTCTTTTTTTTTTTACTGTATTTTAAGTACCATTGTTTGTACTAGTATAGCTTTCTAGTGGCTTAGTTTGGGTGGAAAAAGTTACATTTTGTTTAGTATGTTGATGTGTGAGACTGAGATGAAGACAGCGTGAGTAAAGTGTAAAGTGAGTACTTACAGACAGCAGGAGAACGAAGACCTTCATGTCCTTTTACAGCACAGGAGTAGCTGCCCACATCCCCACTAATGACATACAGTTCACTTCTGTACTGGTTAGTAACGCGCTCTCCGTTCTTGTACCAGATGTATGTGGGCTTGTTAGACAGAGTGCAGGTGGTGATGCAGCTCAGCTTCTTCCCCTTCCAGTTATACCAATCGGATACTGTAACTGTCAAACCTGCCAACAACAACCATGGTTGGTTTTATTTTCAAATGTACAATGTTCTTACTGGTAACCGAATGTTTTCATGCAGCATTACCTGTGACAGACAGAGAGACTCCAGGTTCACCAGTGTATTTATGCCAATCAGTGTAGAATCTGAATCTGTATGTCTGAGCATCTCTCTCCCTCAGGTTAGTGATTCTCAGACTACAGTTATTCTGGGAGCTCTGTGTGTACTGAATTCGGCCCTGATACTCCTCATCCTCTCTCACATCCACAGCCTGACCATCGGCCTGCTGTTTAATGAACCAGAAGACCGTTGAGACCTTGTAATAATGAGGGAAGGTGTAATAACTATGTATGTCCACTGATGATCCAATTAGAGAGCAGATTGTCTGGGTTGAGTAAGTCACACTCCAGCAGCTCTTCTCATCATAAACACCTAAAAGAAATGTGAACATTAATTGACTTTAATAATATCTAAAGGATCACTCAGTCATACAAATAACTTTGTATGATTTTATCTTATGTACTTACAGACAGCAGGAGAGCGAAGCTCCTCATATCCTCTTACAGTACAGGAGTAGCTGCTTGCATTAGCACTACTGTCATACAGGCACAGTTCATTTCTGTCCTGATTAGTAACACGCTGTCCGTTCTTGTACCAGATGTAAGTGGGGTTGTTAGACGGAGTGCAGGTGCCGGTACAACTCAGCTTCTTCCACTTCCAGTTATGCCATTCTGATACTGTAACTCTCAGATCTGCAAACAAAAAGCATGGTTTGGTTTTGTTTTCAATTGTACAATGTTCATACAGTTAATTTTATGTTTTTTTCATATAATACTACCTGTGACAGACAGGGAGACTCCAGGTTCACCAGTGTATCTTTTCCAGTTAGTGTAGAATCTGACCCTGTACGTTTGAGAGTCTGTCGTTCTCAGGTTAGTGATTCTCAGATTATAGTTATTCTGGGAGCTCTGTGTGTACTGCACTCGGCCCTGATACTCCTCATTCTCTTGCACATCCACAGGCTCATCACCAAACTGATCTTTAATGAACCAGAAAACTTTTAAGATGTTGTTATATGGAGAGGTGTAATAACTGTGCATGTCCACTGATGAGCCAGTCAGAGCACAGATAGTCTGGGTGGAGTAAGTCACACTCCAGCAGCTCTTTTCAAAAACACCTGAAACACACAAGCGTAATTTTACAGAGAACCTAAAAAATGAAAACAAAAAGCATTTCTAAGTCAGGACTTACCGCACGGTGTTTATTTTTATCTACATAAGTGAACTGTGCCTAAAAACCATTCACCTATACCAGTATTGTAAATTGATTACAGAATATCTGACCATTAGTAAAGGTTTTGCAACATTTGTATGCTCTAAAATTTATATAATAACCAATTAAGCATTATATTCCAAAGAATATTTAAACAAAAAAGGGAAAAAATCATGCATTTAAAGGGACATTGAAAACATTACGTACTACGAATTCAAGGGCAGAAAAATAACACACTAATTCATTCGACCAAAACAATTAAATATAACGAGCTTAGCAGTGCTGTTAAAAAAAAAAATAAAAAAAAAAACTGCTTCCATTTTTTTTCATCTGTATGAAGGGGCAATGATGCAATCAGAAGCGAGGCGGCTCAGTGCACACTATAGTTGTTCTCGTTAATCTTCAGCGAATAGAACACCTGATCCCCGAAAATGATAACCTATTGCCAACTTGCAAAAGATGCATCTGTCTGTGAAAATTGTACACACAATCATTCACCAACAACACTTGCACATTACAGGAACTCAGCTGGGAGTTATTTCTACATCCTCGTACTGTCCTGACCTTGTTCCAAGCCATTTCTACATGTTTGGGCCATTAAAAGCGTTCCCAGGAGGCCAATGTTTCAGACATGAAGCACTCTGTCGGATCATGGCATTCTGAGAAAACTTGAATTTTTAGGAATATAACTCCTTCACTGAGGGTCTAAAGGTTTCGCCACTGGTTATATCTAACAGAACCTGCCAGTGAAGTGTAAAGTGAGTTCTTACAGACAGCAGGAGAGCGAAGCTCCTCGTTTCCAACTACAGCACAGGAGTAGCTGCCTGCATTCTCGCTTCTGACAGAGTAATACTCAGTGTATCTGAACTGGTTAGTAACGCGCTCTCCGTTCTTGTACCAGATGTAAGTGGGCTTGTTAGACAGAGTGCAGGTGGTGATACAGTTTAACGTCTTTTGCCTGCCAACCTGTCTGTAGTCTGGTACTTCAACCTTGAGATCTGCAAACAATAAGCATGCTCTATAAGTATATCTAGACATTGCAAATTTTACTTAAATACATGTTTAATTGTGTGACATTACCTGTGACAGACAGAGAGACTCCATATTCACTGGTGTAATTACCCCCATCAGTGTAAAATCTGAATCTGTATGTTTGAGCATCTGTCTCTCTCAGGTTAGTGATTCTCAGACTACAGTCAGTCTGGGAGCTCTGTGTGTACTGCACTCGGCCCCGATACTCCTCATCCTCTCTCACATCCACAGGCTCAGCATCAGCCTGCTCAGTAATGAACCACACAGATTCGATTACTGTCAGGCCTGCAGGATGTTTATAAGAGCAGGAGAGATCAATCGATGTGCCTTTCAAAGCACACACATGGTTACGAGTGCAAGTCACACCCCAACATCCTTTACCCAGCACACCTGAAATGCACAAAGAAACAGAGATGCACAAAGTTGTTTGCTCAAGTCTATGTTTAATATTATTTGAGGATATTATCCGAAATCTTCTCAGTAGAATTCTCTTAATATGTTTAATATCAATATGTTTTGCTCGTTGTCTGTGAAAGCTATATTCAATTAGCTTAAATTCTTCAAAACGTGATTTTATTTGTATAGCACTTTTAGCAATAGACCATTTTACAAATCAGCTTTATACCCCTATTCCACTTAACCAATCTGCTACCGTCATCTACCACTGGCTCCGGATTCAAATTCAAATTTTACACAGTATGATATGAAGTGAAACGCTTATATGACTGCTGTTGACCTCAATATTACAAAAGAAGGTTCAAAAGAAAGTTTTAGTGCGAATAAGAGAATTAAAAAACTTTTCAACGGACATAATATAAAAGCAATAACATAAAATGGTAGAATAAAATAGAAATATAAAAAATCTCAAAAATATATAATAAAAATAGAAAAATATATATAGTAAAATGAAATATATTTGAAATGTAATATAGTGCGGTGTAGAACCGTGTCCAGTTATTGGCAAGATAATGTGCAAGATTGCAGTTCAAGTCCATTGTTTGGATGGCTGAGGTCTTTCACTATCTTCCTGTCCTTGGTCCAGCACCACTTGTTGTTAATTGATTGAAGGTCAGAGAGCTTGGTGCAGATGATGCGTTTAGCAGATCGAACCACCCTCTGTAGGGCTCGTCTGTCCTGCATGGTGCTGTTCCCGAACCAGGGTGAGATGTTTCCCGTCAGGATGCTCTCTATCGTGCAGGAGTAGAAGTTCCTCAGCACCTTGGAGGGCAGTCTGAAGTCTCTTTTAGAGCGTGCATCGTACTCTCCGATTAGAAAGTCCAGTAGCCCAACAGACCCCGAGCTACACTTCCCACTGTGCTTTATAGCGTGGGGAAAAGCCTGGGATCTATTAAAGGAGATAACTCACCAGCTGTGTCTATTCTCGCCTACCTAGTGAGCTTCAGAGGGAGCGAGGATAATATTAGATTTGGGCACACGCCCATTACAGGCGCATGCCGTGACACAGCCACAGTAATGTCATGGTGATCTCTAGGCTATCCGTATGGGATTATTCTCAGCAGTGACTGACTTTCAGGTGATGAAAACTCCAAGCAGAGTGGGGCATCAGGTTGTGTCAGACCAGCCCAGGAAGAAAAAGAATTCAGGATCATCGTTATTTTGGTTTGTAGCATATGTAGCCCGACAGAGTAAGAAAGACAGAGAGAGAGAGAGATACAGTAGAATGCCAATTTATCTGTCTACCCAAAATCACTACATCACCAGCCAGATCAAAACTGTGCTTCACAATGTTTAAAGAAACATTTTAATTTCTTTGAGTTTTGATCCTTTCAACTGAAAAGTATTTAGTAGGAATATTATTTCCCTAATGCATGTTAATGATTGAACATTTGAATGCCACAATCTGATTTGGCACTAGATATTTGACTCTGCCACACTTACACACTGAAGGAGACTGGTGTTCACTCTCATACACCGTACAGGAATAGCTGCCTTCATCATATGGACTGGTTGAGTCAAGCACAAGGGATGCATCATTTGTGTGTTTATTGTATAGGCCGTTCCTGTACCAGTAAAAACGGGATGTGCTGAGGCTACAGGTGGAGCTACAGGTCACTTTCACTTCTCTCTGTCCTACAGTGTTAGGATCCACTTTGACCTGCAAGTCTAATCAAATTATATAAATACTTCATACTTTGATACATATAAAACAATAAAGTATGTGTGGTGTGTGTGTGTGTGTGTGTGTGTGTGTGTCTATACCTGTAACAGTCAAATGAACTCCAGATGAATCTGAACTCTGGTCATTTCTCTGTTTTTTAAATCCAAAGTTATAAACTCCAGAGTCACTCACTCTCACATTCCTCACTGTCAGACCACAGTCAGACCACTCTGTGCGTACAGACACTCGTCCTGAGTATTGTGGATCTTTCCTGAGGTCTTGTGATTTTCCTTCAGAGCCCTGGGCTCGATACCACTCTCTCTGTGTGTAATAAGAATAGCTTGTATATGTACAGGGAATATTTACTGTAGATCCAGTAACTGCACAGATTCTTCGTGAGGAAGGGGTTACAGTGTCCTGAGCCTGAATTCCTGGAATACACAAACATACGGTAGAGGATAAGTTCATCACATTTGTGCAAGTACTTTACTTATTTGCATAACTCTCCATGGACAACATGCTGGATCCTGTAACCCAAGAAAAGTGTTTTTGCAGGAGTTGGGTCATGCCCCAGAGCAGCATTTATGCAAATTGATGTTAAGTCAGTTTGGGATGCCTGACTAAGGTGGGTACTGGCAGAAGAGTGCAACACCAAGGAGATTATCAAACTGGTGCGGTTAATTGCCTGGCTGCCATAGGGGACTACAAAGTGGCTCCAGTGCTACTGACTTGCAGCACTAACAGAGACATGTCTGGTTGAGAAGCATTTGCTGGCATATCTGGGAGCAGGCAGTTCCCCAGTTATGACCTCTCTCTCTCTCTCTCGCTCTCATCCCCCAACTACTGTTATGGACATTATTACTCTGTTTGGGAGGACAAATGCTGCTCTTCCCCACCTGCAACAGCTGGGATTGGAAGTAAATTAAAAAGTTTCAGCTCAATTCCCCCTGATGCCCTGTGGAAACTACCTCTTAATGTCCCATACGGCAAAGGTTGCCCAGTTGCATGGACAAATTTCCAGTGAGTTCTTATTCATGCCCAATCACGATAACCTCACACCACACAGAGACGCCTCCAGATGTGGTTGTGTGCTGCTGCCCTCACTGATGACCTAAACTCAGAAGAAGTATGGTTTTGGATGAACTTAAAGTTATGTTAGACATGGGGTTGATTAATAAACCAGCCTGTTGGTTTCGGTGCCATGGGTTGTTCTAGTGTAGACAATACAATGCAGTGTCTAAATTTACTATAACGCATATGACTCAAATTGATAAACTACTCAAACTGTTAGTTCACTTTTATTCAACACTATATTTAACTAAGGGATACGGGCCAATTCTTTTTACTCCAATATTCAAGACTTTTCCACACTATTACACTATTTGGTCAGACTTCCATGAGGGTGTTATAGCCAGCCAAGCGGAATGCAGCATAAATGACCAAACAGGTCAAAGAGTTACATTTCTAAGGCCTATATTAAATATTAAGTTAAATGACAAAAAAAATACAGGGTGAAAAGTAATAATAAAACAAAGAACCGAAGCACCAAGACACAGTTGGCATGGAATTCAGACATGCAATTCAGAATCTCTTTCTGTCTCCCAGGGGTGAGGCAGTTTTATACGGTGCTGCTTAAAAGCATTTGACTGATTAAAATTTTTCTTTGTATATTTGTCACACTTAAATTATTCAGATCATTAAGCAAATCTTAATATTACACAAAGATCCCCTGAGTAAATACAACATACAGTTTTTAAATTATGATTTTATTTATTAAGGGAAAAAAGCTGTCCAAACCTGACTGGCCCTAATTGAAAACTGACCATAACCATAATAACTCGTCATGACATGCAGGATGGCAACAACTGCAATTAAGCATCTGCGACAACCTGCAATGAGTATTTCACATAGCTATGAAGGAATTTTTGGGCCATTCAGGTGTGTTTCAGATCCTTGTCCTGCTGCATAACCCACTCAAGCTTGAGGTCATGAACTTATGACCCAACATTGTCCTTCAGGATTTTCTGGTAGAGCCCAGAATTCATGGTTCCATCAATTATGGCAAGTCGTCCAGGTCCTGAAGTTGCAAAGCAGCCAGAGCACATCACACTACCATCACCATGTTTGTCTGCTGTTATGATGGTCCTATGAGTTAGTTTTACGCCAGATGAAACAGGATGCACACCAGTGGCGGCTGCTCTAAGACTACAAGGGAAGCTCTGCTTCCTCTTCTATGTCAGAAAATAAATGCTCATATATACACTGTCGTATTTATATTGGTTTTATTAAAAGTGCGCTAGAACGCGTTCAACTTCATGACTAGCTCGTTCAGAATCAGGTATTTATTGTAGATTGTTTGACG
>JAOVVA010040433.1:0-14993 GCA_028565275.1 Leiocassis micropogon
CCCAATCCACTATACAGTCCACATAAACACCATCATTAGACCACTGTGTGACACAAACCCCACAACTCCATCTCCATAAAAATCTCCATCAGTACACTATACAGTAGGTGTTGCATATCATACACCATATTCACTATATAGGGTACTATAAGTGTGTCCTAAATCATACACCTTGTTTACTGTATGGTGAACATTTATCCTATAAGCAGACCGCTGTGTGTGTGTCCCAAACCACACACTCTGTTACTATATAGGCCACATAAACACCATCATCAGTCCAGTGTGGGTGTGTCCCAAACCACAGCATCATTTTAGTATAAAATGGTCATGTGTCATTTATAAAGCTAGTTTGTTGACTAAAATGTTGCAGTGCATGGTGGGATGTCAGACATGTTCCTATATCTTTTCAAACAACACTATGAAATGATGGTTGTGTAATAATAGTGTGCTATGTAGTAAATATAGAATGGTTTAGGAGACATCCAAAGACATACAGCTCAGGGCTGAGTGTCAGAGCGATTATAATGCAGCTGTGTGTGAGTTTATACATTTTATAGGGTACAAGAGGTTAAGATGCCTTTTCCATAAAATATACCCATGCACACACACACACACACACACACACACACACACACACTGGTATAAAGATGTGAGGTGAGGATGCAGAAGGAGATAAATAGCGACAGATAAACGCTCACCTTTTTATCCCTGCTATAATGTGATTGAGTGATAGATCAAAGAAAAAAAGAAAGAAAGAAAGAAAGAAAGAAAGAAAGAAAGAGCATTTTTCTCCTCTGAATTAGCATTATTGTTAGCTTGGCTTGTTTTAATAATGGAAGTTTCTAATCTAAAAAGAACAGAAGAAAGCTCAGAATGTTTCCTTCCATTTACTAAAGCAAGAGAGCGATCGAGAAACATACACACACACACACACACACACACACACACACACACTAATGTGAGCTCTGTCTGTCTATTTTGGTGTGAAATTAATCACTCTGTCCTTCTCATCAGAACTATAATCAGGCATTAATCCTACAAATGCATACATGTGCACACACACACACACACACACACACACACACACACACACACACACACACACACACACACACAGTTAGCATCCTTACTGGTATTGGTTATATGCGTATATCAGTGTTAGTGCTGCTGTTTGCTTTAGTGCCCATGTTAGTATTTAAATGCAACTTCATATCCCAGTGTTTGTATTAGTATTTGTGTGCATTTGTGTTTGTATAAGTTTAAATATTTGAGTACATTACTGTTTGTATTCATTATAAGTCTTTGTATTAATGTGTGTATATGAGTGCTTGTGTGTGTGTGTGAAATAGTGTTTATTTATTAGTTAGTGTTTGTTTTTGTATCTGTGTTCATAGTCGAGTTTGAATCAGTGTTAGTGTTGTGTATGAGTGTGTTTATTAGCGTGTGTGCATTAGTGTTCGTATCATTCTTTGTATTAGTGTTTGTATGCTATTGTTAGTAATTGTGTTTTATTATTGTGCGTATTAATGTTTAATTAGCGTTTTTATTAGTGTTTATGCCAGTATTTTTTGTTTGTATTAGTGTTTGTGTTCATGTTTGTTTTAATGCTTTTATTAGTGTTTGTTTGTTTGCTTTTGTGTTTGTGTGTGCATGTAAGTGTTTATATTAGTATTTGTTAGTGTTCTTAATGCTTATGTTTATATTGCTGGTCCTGTTAGTGTTTGCATTAGTATTTTAGTAGTGTTATGTTTGTATTAGTGTTTGTTTTCATGTTTGCTTCAATGCTTTTTTATTACTGGTTGTGTATGTTTTGATGTTTATGTTTACATGAGTGTTTTTATTAGTCTTTGTTCCTGTTTAAGCGTTTATGTTCATGTTAATATTTGTAGTAGTGTTTGTTTATGTTAATGTTTGTGTTTGTTTTAGTGTTTGTGTTCATATTAGTGTTTGTTTTAGTGATTACCTTAGTGTTTGTATCAGTGTTAGTGTTTGTGTGTGCATTAATGTTTATTTATATTAGTGTTTGAAGAATTGTTTCTGTGTGTGTTCATGTTTGTGTTCCTAAAACAGTTAGCATAACATCATGATCAGAATAAACAGTTAACCTGTTTAAGCACTAACTAGTGCATTAGCTTCATGAAGCGTTACAGTAGAGCTTGTGAAGTTCTAAAGGTGATTGTATTGTATTAGCCTCACTGTTCAGGTGGGTGAAGCTGTTGCCTGGCAACTGGAAAATATGGACGCCATCTATAACCTAGATAATGACTGGGGTTAATGATTTTAAACAAACAGTGATTATGATTTTTTTAATAGACAGTGAAATGTAGATGTAGAACATCTCTATTACTTATTAATATAAAAAAAGAGCTAAAATTACAGATATCACGACTGTCGTGACTTAATTGTTTTTCACAACAAAAACATTGCATACTTATTTATTAGTACTGTAGATACTGTAAAAGACCATAATGTACCCTATGTAATAATGTACCATAATGTACCCTATGTACCATAATGTAATAAGTTCCCTTATTATTGCTCGTCAGTGACACAGGATCCGTAAACAGGTCAAGAACTCTTCTCTCAGTTTGTGTTCCCCTACTCCCTGTAAACTTCAGATATGACATGGAGGTTTTTTTTTCTTTATAAACCATTCATCTGAGGTGACTGCATTCCAGCTTTATCAATACTAGACATGTAGTGTACTATTCAGAGTGTATAAGGGGGCATTTCATATACTATGCAGGGCAATGCAAATGGCTGTAAGGAGAATCAATCTAAACAGCTCCCTGCTTGATATATAAGGGCACTACACACACTGGGTGTAAAGACATTCTATCACACACTGAACCCCACAGTTTTTACACACTAAACAGTGTCCAGTACAAAGTCTTCTAGGGAGTAAATGTGACATAGTGCAACTATAGAACACTCATATACTGCAGGCTAATGAGCAACTAATATAGATCTCCTCATACCCTGTATAGGGCACTACTCTGATACTAGACAAGAACATGAATGAGATAATGATTCTTCCTAAATAATGCACTTCATGTCAGCTCAGGAGTCATTTGGGACTGAGCCCACTGTTCCCTAAGGGGGTAGGAGATGTATCCCACATCCACTCAATTCACACGTCTTCTCAGTAGTGCACACTCGGTCTGGTAGGGATTAAAAGCAGCTATAGCCACTTTAACTTGGTAATGTATACCCTATGAACTTTTGATCAGATTATAGACCCTATATGGTGCACCTTAATCAGGTATTGTTCTCTTATACTTATCTAGGATGAATTTGACCCTACATAGTGCATTATTAGTCCAGTGAGTGTCTAGCGTCCTAAACGCAACATGTTATATGCATTATACAAGCTGTAAGAGCTGGATTAATATTAATTCATGCCGTTCACTATGTAGGGTGCAGTACCTTTTATTAACCCCCTATATAGGGCACTACATTGACACACACTTATAAAAAGAGCATGCACAAAGCAATGATACACTACATGTGGTGTACTGAGATCCAGTCAGGAGTGTACTAAATAGGGTGAGAGATAATGATACTATGTAGTGTATATCTACCATTAAAGTATATACACACACACACAAACACACACACACACACACACACACACACACACAACCTCAATGAAATAATGAGACACTCTTTTGACCTGCCTTTCTGTTTCATACATACACACACACACACACACACACACACACACACACACACATACGCACACACTTACCTGTCATTAAAATCCAGATTGGTAGAGGGAAAAGATGAAAGAAGAAAAAAATCAATCACCCCGTTTCTCATCCAACACGCTTTGAGAGACAGACACTTAAGGAGTGGGGAGAGAGATGGAGATGGAAAGAGAGATGGAGAGGGAGGGATAGAGAGAGAGACAGTGAGAGAGAGGAAGGGAGGGAGAGAGAGAGAGAGAGAGAGAGAGAGAGAGAGAGAGAGAGGCAGACCGAGTGTCAGGCCATGAGATGGAACGACAGAACACCTCCGAGGTGTGTGTGGAGAAGAAGAATAGAGCGAAGACTCCAGCTCATCCGTTTTTTCATTTATTGCTCCAGATGGAGGAATGACGAGATATGTAGAGTGGGAGATCCCAACCACACACACACACACTCACACTCACACACACACACACACACACACACACACACAAAGCTGCCTAGATATACCTGTTAAGCACAGACCAACACACACACACACTCATCTACACGCACACACACACGCACTACAACCCTTGCGTTCTAGCTACTGCTAAGGATAACCACTGCCTTCTCTCTCTCTCTCTCGCCGGTGGATAGATGGATGGTGAGAGGGAGGGAGCGAGTGATGGCCACAGCACCAGCCGTGCATTAGTATTCAGTTGGAGAAGATAAGTAGCAACACGCGGTTCAGGTGAATGATGCAGGGAAAGAAATGAGTGTGGCGCCCTCTGCTGGTCCAACACTGTCTACTCCACAGAAGGGGCTACATTGTATACATTTTGTGAGATGCTTATATAACAGACCGGGCACTGAACCCTAAATGAACTTGCACCCAATTAACATAGTAAATTATGCTGGTGATCTGGTGGTTGTTAGGGTTGTAATAAACTAGGCACTAAGTTCACAGACAGCTCTTGAGGTTAGAAGCAAAAAAATGGGCAAGGGTAAGGATTTGGGTGGCTTTGACAAGGACCAGATTGTGATGTCTAGCCAAATGGTTCAGTGGGTCCCCAAAACTAAAGGCCTTGTGTGATGTTCCCAGTCTGTAGTGATCATCACCTACCAAAAGTGGTCAAAGACAGGAAAACTGGTAAATGCACTACTATGTAAAGCCTTTCCCAGCACATCCCAAAGGTTCTCTCTGGGGTTAAAGGTCTGGACTCTGTGGTGGTCAATCCATGTGTAAAATGTGAATGCTCCCAATGAACTCTGTGATTGTCATCTTGGCATATGGCCATGTCATCAGGAAAAAAAAAACTCTTGAATTTAAAACCTGGTCATTCAGTACATTCAGGGTGTCAGGTGACTTCATTGTTTGGGCAAACAATAATGCTGAGCCTAGACCTGAGCAACGGAGGCAAGCCCAGATCATAATACTGCCCCCTGGGGGTTGTACACTCGGCACTAGGCATGATGGGTGGATCCACTATCTTCTTCTTACCATTTGAGGCCACTGAGCATTTAAGTGATCTCCTATTATACTCATTCAGACTGTATTTCTGACCAAAATATGTTGGGTCACCACTATCTTTCCAGGTTTTCATAATGCTTTATAGTTCTTAACCCAATTTTAGAAGTTTTCTGCAATCTCCTTAGTTGTTTTCTTTGCTTGATGACGAACAATAATTTCACCCTTCTGATATAATTGATCTATGTGAGAAGCTCCTCACTGCATCAGTTAGGGTTAAATAACTTGTTGCAGCTGAAACATATTAATCACTATAGTAATTATCCAATTTTACGCTTCTTAAGTAGTGACTGGGCAGTGTATACCCCACCTCTTACCATTGAGATATGACATACATAATGAGATAATAAATTGTATGCACTCCAACCATCACTGGCTTTAATGTCAAGGGTGATTGATGCATAGAACCCATTTTATATCTTATATCTTATATGTCTGTCAAAGATCTGACTTCAGAAAGGCCCTAAATTTAACATCCTGTACAATGCTAAGCATTACAGTGCACATATATAATGACCTGACCTTATAAAACACATACACTACACATACACTACTTTAGGTTGACCACTACCTCTAGCTTTTCATTTAGATTTATTTATCTAGTGTTTAAAACTACTTATTATGCTATACCTGACCCATTTATTTGTAATTACTTAATACACAAGGTATTGAAATTACACAGAGATCAAGTATGTGACTCGCAAATAACTCCAGATTGGACAAACATGGCATTACATACAAGGCAGAGGTCATTAGTACATACACCGTCCGCTTCTCATAGAAATCTCTTAGACCCTTATTGGATATACAGTGCACTTAATAGAGTATGGACATCATAATCCATTTCCAGTCCATTTCATACCTAATATACTGCAATTTTTTTTTTAAAGTAAGTAGCTGAATATTAATGCCATCCTGTTGGACATGCAGGTATGGTGCACTACATTGGGTTTATTATTTTATGTATATTATTATATTATTATATTATTTATGTATAATTGGGTGCATAATATTATAATATATAGTTGTATTGTATTATACTGTATAGTTGTAAACTTACACCCAAAGTAGGGAACTGGATCTCCAAAGTCTTGCTATTTGACTATGTTACACAAAATGTAGATAGTCATTATATCATACCCTTTGTCATGTCCGTGCATAGTCAATAAGGAATTGAACCACTAATGATTCTACTGAATATACCGTGCACTACATCTACTGGTCTGACTTGTTTCACTACTGTGTTTCACCAGTGCCAGCTGGCAAGGAATGTGCAGTATGCTGTGGGCTCTAACAGAAGGACACAGTTGCTGGGGGGAAATGTATTGTTTGACAATGGGTGACACATATTTAATCTGGCCTTAAATGTCCTGGGTGAACTTGATAATAAGCTGTAAGGGTGAAGGATCTTTGCATGCCTTTCCCACCAAACCCAGAAGCAGATGAGACTAACAATGAAGAGCAGCTCAAACAATGTCGATCTGGATTTGGCACTGCTTTTAGGGTCTGATTAAACCTTTCTAAATGCTTGTCAGTTTAGCGATAATGAATGGAATTTCTGTCTTGTCATACCTGTAGCAGGTCATGTATGTTTCAAAGTTAACTCAAAGAGATTCTTTATCTGGAAGTATCTCAATAGGCAGCCCCACTTAGCTGCAGGGGCAACAATTCCCATGCAATGATTTTGGATCTTGCTTTGTAACAGGGATGTTACTTTGTAAACGGAAAATTGCCTTGTAAAGAGGAAGAAAAAAAAGTGGCCTTGGTGATGGGAAGCTAGGGAGTGGTGAGGGTGTTGTGGCTGAATTCGCCAGGTCAGGGCTTTCTTGTCTTAGATGGTCACCCTTCTGATTCAGGCTCTAAGGGCATGGGTACTTCTGGAATGCTCTGAAAAATGAAGTGGAATGCTCGTTTGACATGTCTTGCCAGCTGAGTTTTGGTACATGAATTTAAGATACAGCCAGCCAGAGAAGAATTTGTGAATAAAGCACTACACACTCTAAACACACAGTTCCACACACTCTAAAAATAAAAAATAAAAATAAAAATAAAAAATAAAACTGTGCTATACACAAATGTTTGGTGAAATATTTTTACACTTAAAATATTAAATAAATATAAAAGTTGTAAAATCATATACATATGCATCATTAATTGAGTAAAAGTCAATAAAAATAAGTAGACCTGAATAACTTCATTTAGTAAAATGATGTACAAAATTAATGAAATTTAATAAAAATCACAAGTTAATGCAATGGTTACCCCAAGTAAAAATTGGTAAAATAATTGAGTGGATATAATTGAAATGCAAGGTAGAAGAAACAGACAACTAGACTATTATTTAACAAACACATGTTCTACATTTACTAAATATTTTAGCTGAATTTAATTCGTACTGCTCTATCACAGAATTAATACTGTATGTTACATTTACTTAATTTTTTAAAATATAATTACCCTTTACTCAAGGAGTATTTTAACTTAGGTCAATGTATCTAATGACACAAACTTATAAACAAAGAAACAATACACACATTACCATTTTAATTAAACATTTATTTGTCAAATTTGACAAGACTGATTTATGAAAATGACATTTAACAACAAGTAACTGAATTGATCTTGTTAGTAAACTCTTTCAATCCAATCAACTCAAACACTCATAATCACGGTGCCACTCATTTCGCTTTTTCACTGCTTTCCTGAATGTGTGTTAACCAAACTAATGTGCAGGGATCTTTGATTCAATGATTACACATTTAATACTCCTGTGAAATTAAAATTAATGGTTGATATTTACCTCCTGTTTTGTTTTCCACTCAACTTCTCTTTTTTAGTGGTGTTGGTGCTATAAAAGAGATATTGAAAATATATACCATGTTTAAAAAAAGAATAAATTTAAATTCCAAAATCAATTGAATTAAATATCTTACATACTGTATCACAACATGCATAACATATTTAACTCCAATTTTCCATTTTATGTTACTTTTTTCCAATTATTATTCTGGGAGAAATGTTATACTTTTACTAAATTTGTTTAACAGCTTTAGTTACTAGTTACTTAGCACATTTATGTCATTAATGGCAAATTGAATAACTTTCAAGTACACTGTCTTGTTTTTGGAGTACTTAGAACATCATGTACTTAGGACTTTAACTTAAAAAGTTAAGTCCTATTTTTTTAAACAAAGCTATGCAGCATTATCCTGATAATGAAACTGCCTGTCTCTACTGGAGCTGTACTGGACTCAGAGCTGTGCTCTCTGGCTTTGGTCTGTGGTTCCTCCTTAAAGTGTCCGAGTGAAACAAGCAGACTTGCAATTCAGAGGGCAAGGTGAACTGTTAAATATTTAAATATGTTGGGTTTATATTCCCGCCACAGTGGTGACAGGCTGAGCAAAATCACCACATTTGGTGGGAAAAATTCCAATATTGTGGTACAACTGCAGCCACCAACAGTGAGAAACCCGATGGAAAGCCCAACATGCACACTCATGCAGCATGGTGTTAAACAAAGAAATCTCTTCTTTTACATCAAATTTAAAGTATCTGCATCAACCGCACTTTAGCTGAGCAGTTTGGTTGTTGTTGGTTGTGCAGTATTTACATGTCATATAAAGTATTTCATATGAAATAAACTTATAATTAAAACACTGGAACCATCAATGTAATATTATTTAAGGATCTTCAAGATAACACAATGTGTTATTTAAGGTAGGTTGGAATCCGGCCTAATGCTTTAGCCTGAATCCCTGCCACAGTTTAATACAACCTAAGGAATGCTGTAATCAGTTGCATCTAATGCACATCAAGTGAAATCAATTAGTTATCTTTGTGCTAAGACAGCTGGTAATAGGTGATTTTTAAATGCTGCAAATGTACAGCTATTTACCCTGAACATGAAAAACAGAGCTCATAGGACTAAGGACATTTAAAACAACAAACACACTAATGTTGCATGTAACATGTACAGCAGCGAAAGCCATCAGAATCAGTGTGTGATAGGACAGTGAGGGAAGCTAAGTTAGCACCAGCAGAGGGCGCCATAACCATGAGATTCAAATAGGAGACCAAGGCCAGCTCCGCATTCAGAACAAATTCTTAATGAACTAGCATTTTCACATATAATATCACAGATAAATCATTTACAATATAACTTAGTGTATCTGAATTTTATGTACTGTTTTAATAAGAAAACCGGAGTTTGTGTTTACATTAGATGATGAGTCCTCAGACAGCAAACACTGTGGATATTGGTATAAGCATGTAAAGCATCTGTTTCATGTTTTTAGACATGGTGTGATATACCATCTAGTGATGTATAGAAGTTGTATTTGCAGATTATTTTTATTTGTTCCTAGTGTAAACTGATTGTCCACCTAAATGCACAATTTTATTTAAATGTGACTTATCTGTTTCCTGTAGTTCCTCATATACATTATTTTTACAACAACATTGTGTATAAAGTTTACATGAATTCCATATTAATATTAGACCACTTTGAGGAATGCTTGGCCTAGAAATGTATATCAAGGTTTGCATATGCTTCCTTGTGCCACATATGTGGTCATGTCCTGACATAACATGTTGATTGAAACATGATAACTTGAAATGTATTAACTAATCATATTTGTGTTAAATAAGAGTAAGAGAAGTAGGAGAGTTTACAAATTAGAAATATAAGATTAAATGAAGACTTTTAAATTCACATAATGTACAAGCAATAAGATAATGAAAATAAAATAGTAATAGAAATATAAAAAATAAAGAATATATAAAAAAAATAATAAAATATAATAAAGTGAAATATAGTTGAAATGTAATGTAATGTCTTACCGAAACCTGGCTTAGACCAAATGAATATATTGGTCTGAATGTGTCTACTCTGTCAGGATATCTTCATAAGCAAGAGTCCCATCAAACTGATCATGCAGGGGGTGTTGCAACTATCTATAACAATTTACTATTACTTTTACCCAGAAAATCACGCCCAGGTTTATCTCATTCGAAGTGCTTGTCATGAATGTTGCACTGACTAGCATCCATAATACATCCCTGCTATATTTTGCCCTGGCCACCGTGTATAGACCCCTATGATGATTTTCTTAAAAGAGTTTGGACATCTACTGTTAGACCTAGTGATTAACTCTGTTAAATTCTCCTACTATCAACACTTTGTCAGTTATGTAGACAATGCTAATGACGCTTTAGCACTCGCATATATGGATTTGCTAAATTCCTATGGAATTAAACAAATCATAAATAGACCAACTCATCATTTTAATCATTTAATATCCCATGGTGTAGATGTCATTAATATAGAGATTCTACCTCAAAGTGATGATATCACAGATCATCACCTTTTAGGATATACTGTACTCTACCTGTAGAACAGATTAGCCGTGTCTCCCTACGTTATCGATTTAGTAAAAATATTAATCCGACCACCAAAGACAGATTCACAAGTAATCTGCCAGATCTGTCCTAATACACTACTATACCCCTAAATGCAGATGATGCAGATAAATGAACTAACAGGATAGGCACTTTAACAGTACATTAGACATTGTTGCTCCTATCATATTAAAAAAGGTCAGAGAATTAACACCTGGACCATAGTACAGTAGTCATACGCAGGAGACAACTTGTAACCTTGAGCAAAAGTGGAGAAAAACTAAACTAAAAGTTTAGAATTGCATATAAAGATAGGATGTCCAGCTATAGACAGGCTCTAAAAGATGCTAGCTGCGAGGTTTGAGAGTGTTCTGCAAGACGAGCAAAGATTTTAAATAAATTTTGACTTAGAAAACGAACAAGTCTTGGTTTACGCGTACCGAGTATCATGTATCACGCATGCACTTCTTGTTTTGACATTGACATCACAACCGAGCCAACGTTTTTCTCTTCCACTGCAGAATCGTCTCTCCTGCTGTGTCTCAGTGCTTGTCTTTTACAGGTATAATCAACATCCGTGCATGCGTGCACACACACATAACGCACACTCTTTGCAGCACAAGGGAGAGAAAAACACACAAACACACACACACATACACACAGCGCCTGCATGCATAAACGAAAACACTTATCTGTCGGGATTTATTTATTTTAACTTTTTTTAAGGTAAAGTGCAGATTAATTTTTAACTTCCTCAAAGAATTTCAGTCAGGTTTCAGGCTCCATAATAGTACAGAAACTTCACTAGTTAAAATCACAAATTATTTGTTTTTATCTTCGGACTAAGGCTGCATCTCGGTACTAGACTTACTTGATCTTAGTGCTGCATTCGACACTGTATATCATAATATTCTCATAGATCACCTACAAAATCACATTGGTATTCAGGGACAGGCATTAAAATGGTTTAGATCCTACCTGTCTGACCGATACCATTTTGTAGATCTGAATGGAGAACCGTCAGGTTTAATGCCAGTGAAATATGGGGTCCCACAAAGGTCAGTTTTGAGACCTCTACTGTTTTCCATACAGTATACATGCTTCCCTTGGGCTACATCATTAGAAGACATGGGATTAGTTTCCATTGTCATGCTGATGATACAGTTATACATCTTAACAAAATCAAACAAAATACCCAAGTTGTCTAGATTAACTAAATGTGTCCAGGATATAAAAGATTGGACGAAAGATTGGATTTTACAGAATTCAGATAAGACATTACTTAGAGATATTACTTATTGGCCCAAAAACCAGCACACAACAGCAATCACAATTCAGCCTGCGTTTAGAAAGATGTACTATTACTACTGGCTCAACAGTACCTGGGCGTAATATTAAACAGTAATTTATCTTTTGAAAATCATATTTCCAATATTACAAAAACTTTTTTAAATATTGCCAAACTTAGAAACATTTTATTCATATCTGATGCAGAAAAGCTGGTTCATGCATTCATGACCTCCAGACTGGACTATTGTAATGCACTAATAGGTAGTGGTCCTGCATCCTCAATAAACAAGCTACAGTTAGTCCAAAATGCAGCTGCCAGGGTTCTCACTAGATCCAGAAAATATGATCATATAACCCCAATATTATCATCCCTGCACTGGCTACCTGTTCAGTTTAGAATTAATTACAAACTAGCATTACTTACATACAAGGCTCTAAATGGTTTAGCTTCCACATATCTAGCTAGTCTTCTGACACATTACAATCCACAATGCTCCTTAAGGTCGCAACACTCTGGACTTCTGGTAGTTCCCAGAATATTAAAATCTACAAAAGGGGGTAGAACATTTCATATTTAGCTCCTAAGCTTTGGAATAGCTTTCCAAACAGTGTTCAGGGCTCAGACGCAGTCTCCCAGTTTAAAAGTAGACTCAAGACGCATCTCTTTAATGTGGCATACGCATAATTTATCCCATAACCTCTTACTCCAGTACATCTAAATGCATACTCTTATCTAGTGCTGCTAATATACTTAACAGCAACTATGCTAATTCTTTTCACCTGTTCTTTATTTCTCTACCCATCCCGAGGCATCTGGAGATTGTGCAAGCTTCAATAGACAAAGGCAAACCCTGCGAGGTTCTTGAAGCATCCAGAGAAGGATCACCTCCAGCTGGATTCTGCTTCATGATAGTTTGGAGCTACACATGCTGCTCCTGAGCTTCCAGTGATCCAGACCCCCTCTGACACCCACCTTCCACCCATCGCCCTTACGACCTGGCGATAGAGCTTCAGCCAGGTTCCGTTCCTCCCCGCAGCCAACTCTACTCGCCGTCAGCTGCCGAGACGTAGGCAATGGAGGAATACGTCACCAGCGCCCTTCGCCATGGAACCATCTGGCACTCCTCGTCGCCAGCGGCTGCAGGATTCTTCTTCGTGAAGAAGAAAGGGGGCGAACTTCGCCCGTGTGTCGACTGTCGAGGGCTGAATAAGATCACCATCAAGAACCGACATCCGTTGCTGCTCACCAACTCAGCCCTGGACGCCCTCTCTGGTGCCACTGTGTTTACAAAGTTGGACCTCCAGAGCGCCTACAACTTGGTGCGTATCAGAGAGGGCGATGAGTGGAAGACAGCCTTCATCAATCCCACCGAACATTATGAGAGCCTGGTCATCCCCTTTGGACTCTGTAATGCACCCTCGGTCTTTCAGCAATTCATCAGTGATGTGCTGAGAGACATGCTAGGCCGATGGGTGTTCGTCTACTTAGACGATATTCTCATATACTCCCGCACCATCAAAGAACATATCCAGCATGTCCGGGCTGTTCTCAAGAGCTTGCTCGCTCACCAACTGTACTGTAATTTGGAAAAATGTGCTTTTCACAAGCACTCCACCATGTTCTTGGGTTTTGTTATCTCACCCCAGGGTGTGGCCATGGACCTGCAGAAACTAGAAGCTGTTCGTCACTGGCCCCTACCCAGGACGCGATACGGGGTAGGGGACCGCAAGCTGTTGGCCATAAAGTGGGCCTTGGAGGAATGACGTCACTGGCTCCACGGCGCCAGTGAGCCGTTTATGGTCTGGACGGATCACCAGAACCTCATCACAATCAGAAGTCTCAAACAACTCAATCCACGACAGGCACAGTGGGCATTGTTTTTTGAACAGTTCAACTTCCATCTGTCATACCGCCGCAGGCGACCCCGTGCCTGTCATCCCCACCTCCTGAATCATCGCACCCCTCCACTGGGACATAGAAACGAGGGTTCGCCAGGCACAGGCTGCGAGGCCGGGCCGACAGGTGTGCCACCTGGACGACTCTACGTGCCCCAGCAACTGAGATCAGAGGTCCTCCAGTGGGGCCACTCCTCGGCCGTCGCAGGACACCCCGGAACCCGACGAACTCTCCTATTTGTAAAACGGGCGTTCTGGTGGCCCACCATGAAGAGAGACATCGAAGAGTTTGTTCAGGCGTGCCTGGTGTGTGGCAAGGCCAAGGACATAAACCTACCCACCCCCGGAGAACTCCCGTTCCTCAAAGGCTCTGGACGCACATCGCCCTAGATTTCATCACGGGCCTGCCGGTTTCCGAAGGAAAGAACACCATTTTAACCATCGTCGACCGGTTCTCCAAAGCAGTACCTGGTGGCCCTCACCGGACTCCCATCAGCAAAAAACACCGCCCAGCTGATCTTGGAACACGTAGTCTGCATGGGTTTTCAAAGGACATCGTCTCAGACAGGGGGCCTCAGTTCACTGCCGTCTGATCAATTCCACCTGTAGTCTGTCATCCGGTTACCATCTCCAGACTAATGGTCAGACAGAACGGACCAACCAACAACTGGAGCGCTACCTGAGGTGTTTTGTTTCGGATCGCCAGCGCTCCTGGGCCCGCTACCTATAATAGTGGACTAACTGAAATCTTGGATGTTTTTGCTCCTGTCAAAACTCGGACTGTTTCTTTTAGTATTTCTGCTCCATGGTTTACCCCTTATCTGCGTCTACTTAAAACTAAGGGACGTAGGCTTGAACGATTATATGCTAAATCTGGCCTAATGGTACACAAAGATATGTTGAGTAATCATATGTATCACTATAAGGAAGCTTTGTCTAAAGCAAAATCAGACTATTATTTTAATATAATTGTAGCCAGCGAAGGAAACTCTAGATCTCTTTTTTCTGTAGTTAAGAAGGTCTCATGTCCAGCAGACAGCCTGCCTTTAAGCCTGCGTTCTACAGAACAATGCAATAATTTTATGACATTTTTCGAGTCAAAAATTAATAAGATTCATCAGCAATTGCTTGCTAGTCATTTAGATCACGATCCCAGTTTCTTAGTCTCACAAATGACTATACACTCTACTTTTAATTCTT
Source organism: Leiocassis micropogon (assembly GCA_028565275.1). Lineage (NCBI taxonomy): Eukaryota > Metazoa > Chordata > Actinopteri > Siluriformes > Bagridae > Leiocassis > Leiocassis micropogon. The sequence continues at coordinate 14,980 of JAOVVA010040433.1, forward strand.
TTATCCTACCATCT
>JAOVVA010040621.1:0-5000 GCA_028565275.1 Leiocassis micropogon
ATATATAAATACCAAGATCATATACAGCCTGAAGCCTGAACAGACACACACACACTCGCGAAGCGGCTACTGCGCTTTAATCCTAACTCATATATATATATATATACATATATATATATATTTTATTTATTTTTTTAAACAAATTATATATACATATAGATACTTATATAACATTAAAGCTAATAATTTTCATTTTTTTTGAAGTTGAAAAAATGCATCATATTAAAACAAAACTTCAAATATTTAAACACAAGGATGGACCGTGCACTAATTAACCTGCACTTTCGCTTCACTTTCACCGAAACAAAAGATAATAAATTAATTAACTAATTATGAAATCTAATTTATTTAAAAATGATTTGACAACTACAAATAAACAATTAATAAAAAAATAAATAAAAACAATAATTACAACAGTGATTTTATTGGTTATAATGAAAATAGATGAAGTAAACGTGTGTATAAGTTTTTATCAAAAACTATTGTTGTAAATACGTGATAAGATTATTATTATTATTATTATAATTTGTATTATAATAGTATTACTATTAGTGTGTGTATGAGTTTGCGCAATCCCGGACCTAAGCTCACGGCCTCGTCTCTAGTGCACTTCATCCTCACTATCTAGTGCTGGTGAACAACCCGGTGACCTCAATCTCTCACTCACTCGATGTTCAGAAAATGTGTATTCCAAGTAACAATGTCATGACGGGTTTTAAACACACTTACCAATCAGCAGCTCCGGACAATCATGCACACACACTTCTTAATACACAAACTCTTAATACACACGGGATCTCATCCTTTTGAATTCCATTTATTAGTAAAACGCAGTACTTTCTTCAGCTGTGTATATATATATATATATATATATATATATATGTGTGTATGTGTGTGTGTGTGTGTGTGTGTGTGTGTGTCTGTGTGTGTAAGAGTGAGAGTGAACGTCTCACCTTGGGGTCAACGCTCTTGAAGCTCGGCTCGTCTTCGTCCACCTCGAAGTAAAGCTCGTTAGCCGTGATGGACAGAGTTCCTTTCATGACAAGTGCGGGGGAGACCAGCTCGGCTACCGTGCTGAGAGACACCGTGCCTACACACACACACACACACACACACACACACACACACACACACACACACACACACACACACCCGAATGCACAAATCAGAAATAGTGAATGTCTAGGGATATATTTGATATATACACTGATAGCGGTGTTGATGTTTCTCAGTTTTTCTCGGTGTTGACATTTCTCGACGTCCGTTGCCGTTTCTCAGCGTTGATTCTTGTGTTTCTCAGCGTGGGTTTTTCTTAATATTGCAGTTTCTCACAGTTGATTTTTCTCAATGTTGGTGTTTCTGAATATTGCCGTTTCTCGTTGTTGATGTTGCTCAGCGTCAGTGCTTCTGAAGGTTGCTGTTTCTCTGTGTTGATGTTTTGCAATGTTGGTGTTTCTAAATGTTGTCTCTTTATGTTTCGCATTGTTGCTATTTCTAAACAATGGCATTTCTCAGTGTTGATGTTTATCTCTTTTGGTGTTTCTCATTTTTAAACGTGCGTTTCTTTGTGTTGTTTTTTTCTCGATGTTGGTGTCTCTGAATGCTGGTGACTCTCTGTGTTTCTTAGTGTTGGTATTTCTGAACATTGTCATTTCTCAGTGTTAGTGTTTCTCTCTTTTGGTGTTTCTCCGTGTTGGTTTTTCTCAGTTTTGATGTTTCTCATTTTTTTATATTTCTGAACGTACAGTATGTGTTTCTCAGTGTTGGTGTTTCTCCGTTTCTCATTTTGACATGTCTGAATGTTTGTGTTTCTCAGTGTTGGAGTGTGTTTTTAGTATTGTACCAGTAACTCCAAGGAAATTGTTGAAGTTTCTGATGTTTCCTTTCATGCCACTATAACTGACCTAACTAAAACTAACGATAATAAACAAAGCACCAGCGTCACGGCTTAATCAACGTCATCAATAAGTTAGAAATAATTAGTTTCATTAAAATGACTTAATTTACAAAATAAGAGATTAACAGAGAGACAGAAAGACAAACAAAGAGAGGGTGAGAGAGAGTGAGAGAGAGAGAAACAGTAACAGAAAGTGACTCGTACTACACACAATAACGAGCAAGAAAAATTAAATGCCAAAACAAAATAAAAAAAAACCACCCAGTGCCCTTTAGCGAGCTGTGCTGCTGTTTTGTATTCGAGATGCTGAAGCGCTGACTTCTCTGCTGTAATTCCGTCCTAATCACCGAATTCTCCTGGAAGGTTATGGTTTGAGTTGCGATTTGGGACGCAACCACTCTGGTCTACCCTGAGGTAAAGCAAGCTGAGGAATAAATCCCAGCTCAGGCAGAGCATTGTGTTAATCCACCGCTGTGTGATTTGGGACGCGACTGTTCTGAAGACTCTGTGATGCGACTACACCGCGAGGTAAATGTTCACGGGGGAAAAGTTATTCAAAAAAAGAAATGATTAGCGCTTCTCGCTCTCGCACACACACACTTAATAGATTCGTCAATTCGGGACGTAAAGATGGAAGGGAGGGATGAAGGGAGCATGATGTGAACTAATGCCTTGTTGTACCGGACTGCTGATCAGGGCTGCGTCCCAAACGACACAATGACACAATTATTATAACCGCACACAATCACGAGGACGGTGTGTGTGTGTGTGGTTTGTGTGTCTACAATGTGTGTTTGTAGTGTGTGTGTGTATATACAGTGTGATTACAATATGTGTGTGTGTGTGTGTACAGTGTGATTACAATATGTGTGTTTGTGCAGTGTGTGTGTACATTGTGTGTTTTTGAACAGTGCGAATGTGTGTGTGTCTGTACAGTGTGTGTGATACAATGTGTGTGTGTCTGTAGAGTGTGCGCAGTGAGTGGGTACAATGTTTGTGTGTGTATACCATGTGTGTGTCTGTACAAGGTGTTTGTTGTGTGTGCGTACAGTGTGTGTCTGTACAGTGCAAGTACGATGTGTGTGTGTTTGTGCAGTGTGTGTACATTGTATGTGTGCTTGTGTGTTTTTTGTACAGTGATTATGTTTGTACAGTGTGTGTGTGTGTGTGTGTGTTATTTACCGGTGAGACTGTCCAGCTCTTTCTCCTCCACAGATGAGAGCGTCTCGTCGTCTCCCTCGGGCAGACTCTCACTCTCGGAGATCTGACTCCTCGCCGTGTCCTTACCGAGCTGTTGTCCCTTCAGCACATCGTCCTCGGGAGCTACGCAAACACAACAACACACATTTACCGTACAAATACTTATTTATATTTACATCCACAAGTCTGAGGTCTCCTTCAAATATTTATCCTCCATGGACATTTTATTCCTATTTTAATTTTCTTTATGTATTTATAACAAATAAATACCTAAAGTAAATTCTATATGTAAAAAAAAAAAATTATAATAAAAAAATATATATTCTTTTAGAATTTTTTTAAAGATAATATTGATCTGAAAGAAAAAAACATTACTTTTAGCTTTTAAAAATTAAAAAAACTTTATTCCTAAATACGCTCATGTAAATATTTCAATCATTTTTTGTCTTGTTTTAATCCATTTTTACTTTCACTTTCTATCATTCATATTCCTGCAAAAAATAATCCACGAAATTGAAATATTTAATATTGAGTTGCAAAATTGTTTTTTCGTTTGTTCGTCTACGAGGGATGTTCAAGTCAAACCGGGACTTTTTTTGTGTGTAGAATAACAGAACCCAGTTGTGAGAGACAAAACCTCCCTTTATTACGCTATATAATCCCCTGCTACACTAATGCACCAATCCCAGTGTTTCACTAGTGCTAGGACACCATCAGGGTATAAAGTCATGTCTGAAACGCCGGCCTCCCAGGAACTCCTTTACATGTGGAAATGGCTGAGCGAGGTCAGGACTGTACGGGGGATGTGACGAAAATCCCAGACTCCCTCAAGTCAATCGCTTTTACGCCTCTATTCACCAGAAATTGTACCATGAGTCTCGGTTTGATTCAAACACCCGTCATATATTCTATATAAAAGACATTATGACGAGACTTTTCCTTTTCTGAAAAACTACCGCCTCAAACAAATCACTTAATAAAACACACCAAATATAAAGGTGTGTTTTAATTTGCATTGAATTAATTATAAATAAAACAAACCCAAATTGTTTATTTGTTTTCTGTTTTTTGTTTTTTTTGGTTACAGGATCAGAGCGAAGAGATTAATTTCCAAACACACGACTAATTAAAAAAAGAAAGAAAGTCGATTGTTAATTTATAACCTTCCTTATTAAACATGATGTAAATCTGATGAATATGAGTTTAAAAAGAAATTAAGTGCTTTAAGTATTAAGTTGCCAAAAAACGTAAAAAGAAACGGAGAGAAAATATCAGGAAGGAAAAAAAAAGATTTTTTAATTCTTAAATATTTTTAGTCTGAAACAAAAAGACAAGTTTCATTACAGATTATTAATCTATTTATATCAGCGGAGAAACAGCCTGTGTGTGCGTGTGTGTTTGTGTATCTCTCTGGTTCTACCCTTCCTCCTTCATCACTTCACAGACAAATATCTCATTCCGTTCTCTCACTTTTTTTTTGTTTCCTCTTTTCTCCATTAGAAAAAGTTCCTTCTTAAAAGAACTTAAAAAATTCCTTTTCTCTTTTTCAATATTTCCTTCTTTTAATTTTTCCCTCATTATTAAACTTCTCCTTTCTCAAGAACTTTCCTCTCATTTTCTCCATCAATGCCAGCTGTTTTTCCCTTGTTTAAGAGAAACACATTTCTTTGCTCTCATTTCTTTCCCTTTGGTTTCTCTCTCGTCAGCTTCCTTTAAGACAAAAAATCTAATAAAGTTGATGATGCTCTCTCTCTTTCTCCTTTTCTTGTCTCCTCTTTACTCATTTCATTCTCCTTCTTCCTCTCACCATTTTACAGTTTTCTCTTATTTTTCTCTTATTCTCACTGTTCTCCTCCTCTTTTATTTTATCGCTCACTATCTCTTCTCTTTAGCTCTTTGTCTC
>JAOVVA010040621.1:10000-14983 GCA_028565275.1 Leiocassis micropogon
ACACACACACGTCAACGTCAGGCAGCAGAGCGGCTCACAGACGTCTCTCTGATGGCCGTGTGTGTGTGTGTGTGTGAGCGCGCGCGTGTGCGCGTATGTGTAAGTGTAAGGAGGTAGTAATTACGCGTTCTGTTTGACACTAAATACAGACATATTAAAGCCTTTCCCGTGTTTAACGTGTCGGAGAGACGCCCGAGGTCGTCATCCTCGTCATATTTGTTTTATAAAAATTTGGAATAAATGATTCCTGCTTCAGCGCTGCGTCTGTGTCGGGGGTTAGAGGAACGAAAATTATGAATACAGAACACCACCTTCATGTGTTCAAGAAAAGAAAAGATAAAATGACACAAAAGAAAAAAAAGAAATAAGTAAATGGGACTTAACACTGGTCCATGAGGGACGCCTACATGTCAAGAATGAAAGGAGGTAAAAAAAAAAGGAATAAAAGACAAAAGAAATGATAGTGAAAAAGTGTATTATCACAGTAGTAGGATAAAAAACAAGAGTGGAAGAAAAACAAAAGGAAAACATGAGCAGGAGAGAATGAGGGATGAGCCGGTGGCCCTCAGGGGTTCCATCTGCGCCTCCTTGGTCTCTAAGGATTGAGGGAAGTGTAGCATGTACTACGTTTATATCATGTTTTTCGTTCTGTAAATCATCCGTTTCTCTCATTTGTCTCTAGATGAAAGAAACACACAATCCAGCTTACGATTCCAGCAAGCTAACATATCAACGAACAAAACTAAACAATCAGCGGTGACAAAAAAAAATAAAACACAGCTTCTCTCTCTCCATCTCTCTCTCTCACAGTGTTTTCAACAGAGAGATCTCGATCATTTCTTTTCTCGCTCCATTTTTGCTTCCTCTAAACTTCCCTAACCACGGCAAGAAAAGTTAATGTGTGTTAAAAAAAAGAAAAAAGAAAAAAGATAAACATTTAGAGCTCAAGCAGATTCCAAAAGTTTATTTCTGCCATATTGGATTTTCCACCATTTCCATTTTTTCTCCAAATATTTTATTTTTGCTTATTTTTCCAACAAATCATTCTTCTCTCTGTTGATTCCCTGAGTTCTCACTGTGACCACTTTTAAACATTTTGAATGGTTTTAACCATAACTTTCTTCTCCAACAAATTTCATTTTCTCAACACATCACATTTTATCTCAGCTACGAACATATATTAGTATCAGACTCTCCAAGAATCTTTGTATGGATTTTGCCTCTAGCGACACAATCATTTACAAACACGTAAACCTGCCAAAAACTTCTGTACTGATTAGGATCGAATCACGAGTCTGCCTTCTGATAATTCACGTTGGAACTAATGTTCGAGTTAGTAAAACAGGAAGTCAGCCATTTTTAATTGTAACAAAACCTGTTAGTGTTTCCTCCTAGAAACTTTATCTAAGGATTGTGAAATCTGAAAAACTGCACTGTATGTGAATGTTGAGAAAAAACTTATCTCTTAGTATTCATGATATTCAGTAAAGTTCATCTGTAAGGTGTGAATAAATGTGAGTGCAAAGAAATGCGACTGTGAAGAAATGGAGCAGGAAGAAACGAGTGTAAAAGAATGAGTGCAAAGACATGGGAGTACCAAGAATTTTAGTGTAAAATTCGGCCGTACAGACTAACGCAAGTTTAAATTGTGTAATTAATTCAACAATTCACTTATATAAATAAATATATAGTTTCTTTGTTGTTGACTTTTGTATTGATATGAACAGGTTACCCCCGGACTACCACCACATACACTACACACCCACACTATATACTAAAGGTCACACACCCTCACCGGTACTACACACACACACACACACACACACACACATCACCCGTAAACACCTATAACACATTTATACCTGGATACTCACCTGCAGCGTCACACACTGCTACGCAATCAAAACAAAACAAAAAACACACACACACCATTCAAGTTCAGGTTAATGAACTCAAATCTAATTAAAATATAATGCGTAAGTTAGAGGTGAAATGCATGATGGGAAACGGAGAGATATCAGGTGACGCGGAACGTCAGTCAGTGTAAATTAGACATTTAATAAGACTTGTAGCTCTATAAAAAGTTTATAACGACTGCAGCACCTGTTTTTACAGCAGTGTAGCCTTTAACACCGGGCTGCAGTGTGTGTGTGTGTGTGTGTGTGTGTGTGTGTGTGTGTGTTTTCTCACTATGCTCGGCTGCAGATTTGAGTGTGGCCTCGGAGTGTGATGAGCCAAAAGCGTTTCTGATGAAGCGACGACGTCTCCTCAGGTCGTCCTCCCACAAGTCCAAACGCCAGAAACACTGCTTACTGCAGGACAGAGAGAGAGAGAGAGATAAAGATGAATAAATGCTGAATAGCATGAATCTAAAATCTCTCACACACACACACACACACACACACACACTCGTCCTTGGCTCTAACACCATAACCTTGTACTGCATGGTTGCGAAGGGTGAACTACATACATTAACCTCACACACGCAAACTTCTGACAGAGCAATCCTTTACACACACGCCGATTACAGACCACAGCAGGGAGCTGTTTGGCATTGCAAGAATTCAGCACACACACACACACACACACACACACACACACACACACACACACACACACACACACACACACAATTCATCTTTGCAATTTGCACTACTTTACCAAAGAGGCTCACTAAATCACTCTCTCACTTTCCCCCTCTGTGTGTGTGTGTGTGTTTCAGATTTTACTTCCTGCTCCAGATCTGATATTCTGAGCTTCTCACACTGTTTACGTGTTTAATGAGTTACATACTAGTTTCAGACGTCCATCCATTTCTCTCTCAATTTCCTCCTTTCCTTCCCTATTTCCCCACTAAAATTATTTCCATACTTCTACTTCCCGTCCTTTAAATCCAACCTCCTTTTCTTACTCTTCCTTTCATTCTGTCCCTTCTGTCCTCCCTTCCTCAGTCTTCCTTCCCTTTTGTCATTTTTTCACTTCCCATCTGTCCTCCCTTCCTCAGTCTTCTGTCCCTTCTGTCCTCTCCTCAGTCTTCAGTCCCTTCTGTCCTCCCTTCTCAGTCTTCCGTCCCTTCTGTCCTCCCTTCCTCAGTCTTCCGTCCCTTCTGTCCTCCCTTCCTCAGTCTTCCTTCCCTTCTGTCCTTCCTTCCTTTCTCTTCCTTCCTCCCTACCTCAGTCTTTTGTCCCTTCTGTCCTCCCTTCCTCAGTCTTCAGTCCCTTCTGTCCTCCCCTCCTCAGTCTTCTGTCCTCCTTTCCGCAGTCTTCAGTCCCTTCTGTCCTCCCTTCCTCTGTCTTCTGTCCCTTCTGTCCTCCCTTCCTCAGTCTTCCTTCCTTCTGTCCTTCTTTCACTTTCCATCTGTCCTCCCTTCCTTACTCTTCCTTCCATTCTGTCCTTCCTTTCCTTCTTTACTTCAACCTTTTCCTTCCTTTAGTTCTCTCCTTCCATCTCTCTCCTTCTTTCCTCCCTCGTCCCAATACTTTTGTCTCGACTCAGGCGCAGTCGTGATGAGAGTTTGTTTCAGTTTTATTACACTTTCTGAATCTCACTCCTTACTGTTCTGAATCGTTGCATGTCTCTGACTGATCAGCCTTAAACCACTTACAGGTGACGTGAATAACATTATTATTATTATTATTATTATTTTTTATCTCCTTACAGCGGCCCTGTTCATGGATTTTTACCAAGTCAGCAGGTTTTCAACATTTTGTCCCTAAAATCGATGTTTGGAAGCAGAAAAAATGGGCAAGCGTGAGAATTTTTGTCTAGACGTCTGGATCGGAGTAACTCCAAAACTGCAGCAGTTGTGAGATGTTCCTGATTTGCAGCGACAGAGTGATGAGCAAAGGGCAAAGGCTCAGTGATGATGTTGGCCCGTGTCCTCCACCGAAAGCTCCTGCTATGGACACGTGAGCATTAGGACTGGACCACAGAGCGGAGGAAGACTGTGACCTGGTCTGATGAATCTAGGAGAGTGTGAGGTGTTGACTCGACCTCCAAATTCTCCAGTCTCAGTCTAATCGAGGATCTAATGGAGGTGCAGGAAAAGTCTGATCCATGGAGGGACAGCGAGAGTCTTTATCCAGGTCCCCCCCCCCCGCTGTCTCTCTTCTGCCTTTCATTTCTCAATGCAAATGAAATCTGTGCGTGTGTGTGTGTGTGTGTGTGTTCCCCACAGCTTCCATTCAATAAAAGAATAAAATGAGAACATTGCTCTCAACCGCTCGGCCTGATGGGAGTTGGTGTTTTTCATCAACACACTCTGACCTGCAACCTGTATCAAAATATCTGTCCTCACACACACACACACACACACACACACAATTTTGCTGCCTCTGAGGAGCGATACACTCCCTCTCACTTATCCTTCTCTTTTTGTTCTCTCTCGTTCATTTCTGGATCTCAGAGGGATTTGCTGTCCAGCAAACAATGGGAAAACACACACACACACACACACGTCCTTCACCATCACTGACCCTACATTTTCTTATTCTCGTCCTGCTCAGTTTGATGGATGGCTGCGTCCACATATTTTATCCTGTGTGTGTGTGTGTGTTCATATTCATCCCTTTCTCTTTATATATGTATCTTTGTAAACCTCTTTTAGTTGTTTTTTTCTGTCATTCATCCACTAAATGTTTTTCCTCCTTTCCCCCTTCCTTTTTTCTTTGATCCTTCCTTTTCATCCTTCTTCCTTTTTCAATTTCTAATACTTTCACGCTTTCCATCCTACTTCTTAACTTCCCCTTCTTTTTTGTTCCTTTTATTCAGTTCTACTTTATTTTATTCTTCCATTCTTTCCTTTTTCTACACACTTGTTAATCTCTCTCTCTCTTTCTCTCATGATGTCCACTCCCATTTTTCTGTGCTAACTCAGACACGGCTCTGTGAGAGATGACTGTGTCTTTCTCTCTCTCTCTTTCTCACACACACACACACACACACACACACACACACACACACACACACACACACACACACACA
>JAOVVA010040662.1:0-14981 GCA_028565275.1 Leiocassis micropogon
AATGTAGAAAGAAATAAAAATCAGGAACCATCATGGAGTTAGAAAGTGACCCCAAACTTTTGAACGGTAGTGTATATCATAATATATTGTGATTACATCAAAAAACAGTTAGTCAATGGCACTTTTTCATTTGTTTTTGTTTTTTTAAAACGTAAGAAAATTAGAATACAGATGTGCATAGTGATTGTATTGCATATTATACAGTATAAATAAATCCATTGCATATATTTATATAAAAATTATTTCAGAATTCAGGAAGCACACACACACACACACACACAGACTGCAGACCATGTATTAATACCGAACATGTTTAACCCAAAGAAAAACGTTTATTCAGACTAGGCCTTTATAAACCTGTTCTGCCTTTAGTGAAACTAACTCCAGATCTGTTGAAACCCCTCCAGGTTTGGTTTGTATGTTGGTCTGTGAATAGAGTCCATGTTAGTGTCCCTGCTCTGGTGCTTATCTAATCCTGCTAAGACTGGTTCAGGCGAGGGTATTCCCTGCTGGGCAATTATTCTCACGGCTTCCTTCTTCCTGATGAGCCATGTTTTATTTCACTGAGGCTTTAAAAGCACCGCTTCAAGATGTCCTTTTGCCCACCGTAAAGTTTTTATACACAGACAAGCAAGAAAGGAACAAAAACTCATAGATCAGATATTTAAAGGAGCTGGAAAAAGACATGTTGTTCATCTGACTTATTATAATATATCTTGTGGTAGCATTTTATATAGTTCTACTCTATGGGTAGCTTCTGAAGATATCTAGCTAGATGCTAATTAAATAATGTGCTAATCAGTTGGGGAAATTCTTTGCTAACTTTTTAACAACTTTGTTAGCAGATTGGCAAAGCAAATTAAATTTGGCAACCTATCCCACATCCAAGGGTCATTCTTTTTAATATTATTATTATTAAATTATTGGTGATTTTCCAAGCACTATTCCATGATTTTAGACTTTATGTTACACTACACAAGAATTACACACTGGATGGTGAGCGGATTAGAAGCAGCAGATCGGATTCTAAATTGTGATGTCGCCATCTCGTGGCGAATACAAACAAGTGCAGTTTTGTCTTGTGCGTTAAAAAGACCGAATCTTTTATTCAGAGTTTAGAGCTTTTTCGATTACTTTTTTTTTTTTTTTTAAAAGCACAAGACAAGCTATTTGAAGGTCCTACTCCGGTTTACCATTTTAGCAAGAACGATTTATTTACTTTGTAATTCTATGTTTTAATTTTATCTTTTTGAAAAAAAAAAAAAAAAACGAACCGAAATTGTTTCATGTTATTTTATTTTAAAATAAAATTTTTTTATCCAAATTTATATATGGTAATTGTCAGAGTGAGGTGTTAGATTCAGGATTCTTTAAGTTACATTAACACCAGAATCCCACACAGTGAAAAAGGGAGAATCATGGCGGTGTCTACGTGTATATGTCGCCCTCTAGTGGTTAAAACATTAAAAGCAGGAAAAAAGGTGGATTATTTTGTCAATTATTTATAGCTTTTGGAATTTCTTAATACACCTATCCTCGGTACACTGTTTAAAAAGCATACTTTGAATAACATAGAAAAATGTATAAAAAACACTTTTTGAAAACACCAAACGTCCTTTGTAAGTATGCAGGTATGTATGTATGTATGTACACTTAAGCTAAATGTATCTAATGTAATGTATTGCCTATGGAACCTTTCTTAAAATCTTCTCCTTCTGTGTAACTGGGGATAGAGAGTAACATCCATGTTTTTCCTAGATCAGCTGTCTAATAATATTTGATTAAATTTACAGCTATATTATTTGTGCCGCATTTAGTTTTTTCTTCCCTGGTATGTGTTTTTTTCTACTCGTAACCTTGTAAACCCCCATAATGAAGTATTTCCTGAATCCTGAAGGGTGTGGTGCATTCCAGGATATCCTTGCTTCATCAATCATCAACTTTTTCAGTTGTGACCTTGAAGACTGCCTGGATTTCCATACGGTTTATATACTGTACAGTTTTGACCAGTTTAGGAAGACAATAAAATGCCATTTATAGCAACAAGATGCTAATAAATGACTTATGTTTTACAAATATTTATTCATTATCATAAATAGAAAAACAAATACTGTATGATGACAACAACAAAAAGTAAAATTAAAAAAACAAAATGTTATTTGCATGTTCATGTCTTCATATAAGCCAAACCTGTTAATTATTCAAGTGTTTCTGTCAGGCCCCTTAACCCCAGTGAAGGGCAATCTTAATTCTTCAGTATACAAATATTTCTTTATTTCTTTATTTCATTTAACTATGTGGCAACAGTTTGGGAATGCCCTTTTCCAACATGACTGTGTGCCCCAGTGCACTAAGCAAGGACTATAAAGACATGATTTGATGAGTTCGATGTGGAAGAATTGAACTGGCCCACACAGAGCCCTGATCTTATCCCCATCGAGGGGCCTTCTCGTCCAACATCAGTGCCTGACCTCATAAATGCTCTACAGAATGGATGCTCACAAATTCCTACAGAAACAATCCAAAATCTTGTGAACAGCCTTCCAAGGAGAGTGAAAGCTGTTTTAGCTGCAAAAGGGGGACTGACTCCATATTGAAGTGCAGTATATGTCATTGCAGGTTTTTGCCAAATTCCTTTAACCATCTATGTATGTATGTATGTATGTAAGTATGTATGTATTACACTCACTCCTCATCTATACCGCTTTATCCTGTATTCAGGGTCGCGGGGACCTGGAGCCTATCCCAGGAGGCTTAGGGCACGAGGCAGGGTACACCCTGGACAGGGTGACAATTCATCGCAGGGCACGCACACATACACACACACCCATTCACACACTACGGGCAATTTGGGAACGTCAATTAACCTTACCTACATATCTTTGGAATGTGGGAGGAAACCGGAGTACCCGGAGAAAACCCACCAAGCACGGGGAGAACATGCAAACTCCACGCACGGGAGACGGGAATTGAGCCTGGCTGGGAATTGAACACGGACCCTGGAGGTGCAAGGCGACTGTGCTAACCACTACACCACCATGCCGCGTATTATATTCTCCCTGAGATGGCTAAAGGAGGAAACCTTGAGAGAAACCAGACTCAACAGGGAAGCCACCTCCTTTGGTTGATAAGGGATAGCAGGAATTTGGTTTGCAGTCATGCTGTGTGTTAGGGAGGTGGAAGTTCAATATAACAGTTGATCTCTTTTAGGTAATATGGAGTCTAGTCCATTATTAGAGGCTCAGGTAGAATGTCAGAAATTCCAGTCCTCAACTATTGAGCAACTGGAGTCACAAGTCCGCAGAGAATAGCTGTCTGCATCAGCCATATCATATATCAGACATATACAGTAGTATGTGTACTATAGTAATTTTACTACAGTAAGGTTCAAAAGATTATATGTGGCAGAACACAACAGAAAGGACTCTGCCATTCTAGGCTTCTGACAATAATTATTTAAAGATTTAGATATTTAAAGCTGTACAACCATGAGACACCGCAAGGGGCGCCTGAGGAACCACTGCTGATTGAACTGCTGTAGTCTGATTGCAACGACACAGGGCCCATCATTGTGAAGTAAAGACAGCAATACAAGAATGTGACAGAAGTCACAACTGAAGCAGTCAGGGCTGGAGATGAATTTTTGCTACTTCAGCTTGTTGGTTCTCTTTTGGTGGTTGAAGGTCCCTAAGTAAGACGGCAACTGGTTAATTTTAAATCTTTCATGCAATACACTTTGATGTATGCTGGCAAGCTCTTGATAAAGGTCATTTAATTAAAGCTTTAAACACAGCAAGAGTAGATCAGTTGTAAAGAACAGACAGTATTTTGACAAAATTAAGGCTTCTGCATCAAACAAAACCAACTCATGCAGGAAATAATTTAATGTCGGAAATGAACTGTCAACGCCTTCATCTACTTTATGTCAGCATTAGATGGCGCACACTGGCCAGCTTTATGAAAGTGTTACTTTAATGAAATCATAATAAATGGTTTGATGAAGTGATGGTTTGGTCATGCTTGCTAATAAACTTGAGCATGTGACATGGAAGTTGGAGTCTATGGTAGTTTGTAGCTGAAGGCACAATCTTGAAAATAAAAAATTTGAAATTGAGTTACAGTATTTGCCTTTATAAATATAATATCTTAAATATTTGCAACACCTACAGCATGCTTGTGAGGAAGCTCCCTGTTGCTGTACAGAAATTTACAGATTTTACGTTAATTAGGGACCAATCTAGATTAAATTTCAGGACTTTCTAAGGAACTGAGGAGCATGAGAGTATCCCTTTACGGTTCACCTGTCAAGCTTTCCTGCTCTTTGCATAGTAGATCTCCATGAATAGCAGTCCTAAACTATTCAGTAAGAACTGAATTTCTGTTACAATCTGGCTTCAGCAGTTTAAAATAACATGTTATTCCCTCCTCAGACCAGTGTAAACAGCACAAATGACATTAATTCTGATTATTTCTGATTTGGGCCGTTTCTACATGTGGTACTAAATGAAATACTGATCTGTTTGTTTTGCAATGCAACACTCAGTCTGAAGGTTGCACTGCAAAAAAATGCCCTTTACGGGAACAAATGATTCATGAGCTTAAAATATCCAAAGTGTTGCTGTCCAGACAGAATTTTGTTGCCTGGTAATCTATACTGTATATGAACTACGTATGTGCATTAATACAGCGAAATAATTTAGTTCTTATTATAATAATAATAATTTATAATTATTATAATAATAAATAATTAGTTCTTATTCTCCAACAAAGTTTCTAATATAGCACCATGCTGTATTTGCACCCTGATATATATATATATATATATTATAAGTTTTCAAGAGTTAATAAGAAGATCATTGATTTTTAAATGATTCTGTGAATGACAATGACAATGAGTGCAAAAGCTGCTGTGATAAGCACTGAGACAAAACCAAATGGGCTATATAATTTTTAATATTGGGAAGCAGCAAAAATGGAAGGAAACTATTGGGTAAACGTTTTATGCTAAAAACAATGCTGACAGACAAGGCTTGGCCACAAGTCTTCGTGCAGCCAAAAGAAAGAAGATGTGGTAAAATGTCCTAGAGCAGAAAGTGCATAACAAAGCATTATAAAGCTGAGGGCAGTTGAGGGCGAGGTGGCGTGGTGTGGGTTGAATGGCGTGACTAGATTTAAGGATTTTGCCATTTGTTAGTCATATTCTTTCATTTATCTTTCATGTTCCATTTTATTTTGGACAGGTCACTCTTTATTTATTCTTTACTCTAAGAGCACAAAGTATGCGAAGACAATACACCCTTGAAAACACCTTAGTTCACAGCACTGTTTTTGGCATTGATTGCATATGTATTGAGAAGCCTTGAGCAGGGCAAGCATGAAGCACAGACACTGCCAGGTCGAAGATGTGTGAAAAAAAGAGTGCTCTTTTATTAATGAGGAAGTTGATGGGTTAAGAGGAAGAGTGGTGAGAGTCAGAGAGGAAGGTGCAGAGACTGTGGATCTTAGGCCTCTGGAGATGGTAACGGTTGGTCTTAACAGTCAGATCACTTCTGGCAGAAACTGAAGGCGAGGAAGCCAAGGAGATGGTCGATGGTGATGGTGTGCTCCGCTGAGGAGAAATGCCAGAATAGTCCGACAAAATGACAGTAAAGCACACAAGACATGCTACTCACTGGGCATTGTTGTGTTGGGAAACCTTGAGTCGTGCTATTTATATGTACTGTGTGTTACTTTGACTCATACCACCTACCTAAACATTCTTGCTGCCCAAGTACACCACTTCATGGAAACAGTATTTCCTGGTGACAGTGGCTCTGACACACTGTAAAACTTTTTTAAGAATGTCGATTTATATTATTATATTGTTGATCTAATCAGCACTACTATAACCATTATTATCCCCTATTTTGCATCTCATTGACACCTTCACACAGCTGTTAAAGTGTGTTAATGTCAACCGGATTTAGCAAATATTTATTTCTCTTCTCTAAAAAGTGGTGGAGCGTCGTTCCAGTGCGCTCCGTTCTCAATACACAGGTTAAATGTAAAGCAAGAGATTTGACTTTGAAATGAAAGCCATTTATAGCTGACACATCAGAAGGAGGATTTTACTGACAACTGCTTTGAATATAAAAGCATGAGAGATAGGATGTGTGGCATGAGAGCGTGTGAAGAGTAACTGTGTGAATCTCACGCTCAGTGTGTGGGCGTCCACAGCTTTGGTATACAAAATAAACACCAAGTTCAAGTTAAAGTTCAAGTAACTTTAAGTTAAGACACAAACTTACAACATACGTATGTTTTGACAATAATTATTATTCTAAATTATTATTATTATTATTATTATTATTATTATTACCTCTCTTCCCCAATTGTATTTTTTTTAAAACCCTTAAGTTCAGATTTTTGACAGCATGGAAACATATATGTATTCATTTAAACTGTCACTTTAAATTTCAGGAATGATTGCATGCCATGTTAAATACAGTCAGGTCCATAAATATTGTGACACTTTTTTATTATTTTACCGTGGTACATCACTACAATTGATTTGAAATTAAGCGGTGTAAACCTTTAGGTTAAATCCAATGAGTTGCATTAACCAGTAACCACACACAAACATATACTTTCTGTTGATCTTTAACCTGGTGCTTTCTGTGTTTGGGGCTATTTACACTAGATATGATAAGCCTCAGACTAGGGAAGTAAGTCATACTTCTTAAAGTCATGTTTTGTTCACTTCCACGTATCTTGCTATAAAGGCTAAAAAAGAAAGAAACAACGGTAAAATGCACTAGAACTGAAACTGTACAACATGCAAAGACCAGTACTGCAACACTTTCCCCCTTCACACCAAATATCTGCTGGGAAATGGACATGAAAACACACTCACTTTGTTTCTTGTCTTATGCAGTCTTGTGCATTCCTTATTATAAAAGTCATGAAGGTAAATCAATGCATTTTCCCAAACTGAAATATGACGATATATACAATAATCACCTGGGGACCAGGGTACATGTCCCCCTCAATACAGCCCTCAATATATTCAATAGAATTAAATGTCACCCATCAAAGAGGACTGCAATTTGTGAAGCATCCTAAGAATTACTGCACTCAGTCAGATTCAAACTATTAAATTTAATGAGTTGCATTAGTAACCACACACAAACACGCAGTTTGTGTTGATCTTTAACCTGGTGCTTTCTGTGTTTGGGGATATTTGATAAGGTTCAGACTAAGGAAGTAAGTCATACTTCTTAAAGCTATTTTTTGTTCACTTCCACATATTTTGCTGTAAAGGCTAAAAAAAAGAAAGATACAATGGTAAAATGCACTAGAACTGAAACTCCACAACATGCAAACTGCGACATACAAAGACCAGTACTGCAACACTTTCCCCACTTTTTTTGGAAGAATGCATTGAATGGCATCTTGTGTGCACACTGAATGATATTACTGAATGATAGCATTAGAGTGGAGCATCAGAAAACAGGACAGAAAGAAAGAAACATTATTTTTTTAAAGGGAAATGTATGCAAGAAATCAATAAAATACGTTTTGTATTAGTAATAACATGCAGTCACAAAGAAAAAAAAACATTCAGCAGACTCAAGGGAAGCTTTTGGAACAATATATTAGTCAAACTTTAGTGTAACAATATTTCGAAGCTGTTCCTGTACATTAATGAACTACAGCCTTTGAGATTAGCACCTGTACGAGGTGAGATTAGCAGCTGTTTACATGCTGCCTATGTTGCAATGTGCATATTTACATTATTTAAGATTCCATGCATCTATGCTATGTGTTATCTAGTAAATTAGACAGACATTAGATTTAACCGTTCTTTAACACTTCTTATCTCAGTGAGCTCCTCCCAGTCCTCAGTTTCTTTCTCACTTTTCTGAATTCGCTCCTCTTAGCTCATTCAGGAGAAATAAAATGTAGAGACAGGACAATCTTTCTTATTTTAGTTGTAAGTGATGTACATTGAGTTTTTAGGGTGAAAGTGCAGTTTTCCGTTAGGGTTCAGTTAGAGTGCAGTCCACCATATACTGTACATATGCACGAGACGGTGGCTTAGTGGGTAGCACTGTCGCCTTGCACCTCCTCGCCTCAGGGACAGTGTGCATGGAGTTCTCTGTGAATGGTTGGTTTCCTCAAGGTCCTCTGGTTCCCTCCCACAATCCAAAGACATGCAGGTTAGGCAACCTGACCCCTTAAGTATACATTATATCTCCAGGATGGGGAGTACCCATTGCGTGGTGTGCAGGAAATGCCCCTGGCCACACAAAAAAAAATCTTATAAAACACTAAACACACTGACATTGTATTGTGTATTTTTTTTTTATTCCCACCTGACCTTAGAAAAGCCCCATGTAATGTCTGCTACAGTTTCCACCTTGAGCATGGCTATTTTTAACTTTTGGGTTCAACTTTTTGCAGTTTTACATTTGTTATTAAGAGGAAATGGCATCTTGTGATGTGCACACTGAATACATCTGTCACATTTAATAAAATATACTCATAATTTATGTTCATCCCCCCATCATGAAATGCTTCTTGTCCAATGAGAAATCTGTTGCCTACTGTAATTAATTTACCCATCGTAGCATTACCATTAAAGGTCATAGAGCTCTGCATGCAATAATACTGCGTTTGGTGTCATGGTGACGTTTCCTGCTGTGAAGAGTGCTGTAAGACGATGATTCATATGTTCACACATTACACCAGAGAACTTTCTCACTCACCTTCTATACCGCTTTATCCTTTATTCAGGGTCATGGGGACCTGGAGCCTATCCCAGAAGACTTAGGGTACAGCTTATTCAGATTTAGACAGATTGAACAACTTTGTGCTTGTTGACTAATGTTGTTAGAGTAGCTGCTACTTTAAAACAATACTTTGGATACCTATAGCTACACCTTCAAGTCTATTTCAGTATCATATGGAGTTCAAAATGTCCTAAGCTGTGTCTTTATAGCAAAAGGTTATGGGAAGAAGACACATACTGTAGCCCTGTAAAGGATAAGCGGTTTAGAAGATGAATTAATAAACATAGATGTGTTTTGATTTGGATGTTGTGGGGACATCATGTCTAACTTGCTTGTGGTTTTGTGATAGTGATACTTAGTTGCATAATGATTTTGTATCTTGAGCTTAACGCTGCCATGCATCATTCAGACTATAGTAGATGTGTACCTGTGCAGTCATCACACTGCTTCAACATGGCACAATGATCCTTTATTTAATTACTTGTTATAGACAGGTTAAGCTTTGTGAAGCGTTTAGAATTTGAGGAAAGGTTTTTGAAACAAAAATGGAGAACCACAAGATCCAAACTTAAAATATAATAATTATATAATTATTGAATTATATAATAATAATAATAATAATAATAATAATAATAATAATAATAATAATAATAAAGTACATTTTGCACATTCGAGTCCCTGGAAATTATATACACCTTCATGTATAATCAAAACCATGCAAAGCATGCATTTCATACCATGGAATCTCTAGATTACAGTAATAAACATTTCATTTTAAATACCTTAACATGGCATGAGTGTGCATGAAACTGCGATTGAATTTGTTTGATTGCATTTTAGCAATCCTGATCTACTTCTACTCATTTATGCATCTATAACATCAAAAACAAACCACATCCATATTTATTCATTCATCTTATAAACTGCTTATCCTGTACAGGGTTATATGTGTTCTTCTCACTTTTTTGCACTTTTGTTATATAAGTTATAAGACATAGCTTATGGTACTAGAGTAGGGCTCATCATCAGAAGCTGTGATTATATGGATAAAGGTGATTCAATGTGATTAATAAAAACAGTCTGACAGGAGATTCCAAGTTAATCGTTTACATGGAGACTGATCCATATATACTGTATATAGGTTAGTCTTTCCTTTTTTTTTTTTTTTTTTTGAGAAATCTTATCTTGAAATCTGCTTTCAAGAATTTGGACAATTGGCTGGAGCATCACTGCGTGTTAAATGTGAACCAATCAGTACGCCTTCCTCAGCCAAAGTCCAGGAGCGAGTGAATGAAAAGTGAATTTGAAGTAAAGACAGGTGGGAGAGAGTTGCTGTCAGAGTTTACTGATCATATAAAAACTCATCTTATCACCTAAAGTTACCCCACTGTCAGGCAAATATGCACAGAAAATATACATTCATTTCAACAATAGAGAAAAGACCTGGGTCGGAGTGTTCTGACTGAGATGATTACGGGACGTATTTTTATCTACATGGGGTAAAATATTAGGTTTCATATAAACACAGCTAATGATATATTCTTGTACCTTGTGTCTATATCCTTGTGTAACCAAACACCCTCACTCGAGACTCTGATGAAGTCGATCAAGCAATAACTGCCCAAATAACACTGCACGGATCAGCTGTCTTGAACCGCAGCCTCTCACTGCAACCTCTTTATCATTAAATATCCCCCTCACCGCCTCCTCTCCTGTAATGACGAATATAAATTAAAGTAATTTTATGGGTACTTTAAACTCCATATAGAAATGTGCATATTATTATTATTATTATTATTATTATTATTATTATTATTATTACTACAAGATGCCACAGTAATAAGAGGGTGAAAAATTTGTGACTGTACAGGAAAAAGGAAATAAAGTGATGTTAGTAGTGCGTAGATGTGCCCATGTAAATGTGTCATTGATCTTTTGATCTGTTAGTTTTAACCAGACTATTTAACTACATGCAAACTACGTAAAAATGACAAAGGCAAATTGTTTTATATTTGCCAATGAATGTTTGGAAAAAGAGGAAGATTCAGATTAAATGCTTCATGCTTTATGCTTTATGAATAAAGGATGTGTTTCAGTATGTGGTTACAGGAAACAAGATGAGGCAGGTGCCATGACTATACCATGAATATATATGACATGCTCTCTTACCCATGCATAGACATGCATACACACTAGCGATGGAATTCAACTGAGATATATTAATGTATATCATATTCATATATACATATTATACTTCAAATGCAAACATAAATAAATTAAAATTGTATTAAATAAAATCGATTATTGAGTCAGTGTGGTGATGCATGATTTGCCATACAACAGAATCACGATACATAACTGAAAATTATTTTTCTATTATACACACTGTATATAATCTGTAGATCATCCTTTTCCAACTTTTGTCCTACTTTCCCCACACAGAACTGTGCATAAATGTGAAAAAGAAAACACTGTCCTCTCCTTACTATATTAGTGAACAAATAAACAGCTTATTATTTACAGAAGAGGAGTAATAAAATGATACAAATAAGACAGTTAGGAAGGAAAACTTATTAATAAGCTAAAGCTCTAAATAAGCTGATAGAATGACATTTAAAAAAATGTAGCTATATGGAAGCTATAAAATGAGAGCAATTAAGGCAGAAGTTTTGGCAGTTTGCTGGTCTGGAGCATTCAGGTGTGTCAAGACAATCACTACAGGAAAAGACATAAGCAATGGTCTTAGAGAAGCAATTGCTGCTGTATATCAATCTGGAAAGGGTTATATAAAAGATTATGTGTGGGAAAAAATAAATCAAGACAGCTATCACAGACTCCACAGGCCTCACTAAGCATACCCTGTGCCTTCTGCACCTGTCTGACTCATCTGGGTGCTGAACTGAGCTAAACTCCATGTTAACTTAGCCATCTTCTATCATATTAAACTTCCAGCTGCCTAACACAGTATGTCAGCATAAAATCTGCTATCTGTTTTCACCCAAATAAGGATGGGTTCCCTGTTGAGTCTGGTCCCTCTCAAGGTTTCTTCCTATTACCATCTCAGGGAGTTTTTCCTTGCCACTGTCGCCATTGCC
Organism: Leiocassis micropogon; assembly: GCA_028565275.1. NCBI lineage: Eukaryota > Metazoa > Chordata > Actinopteri > Siluriformes > Bagridae > Leiocassis > Leiocassis micropogon. Next base: position 11,867 of record JAOVVA010040662.1, read on the forward strand.
CTTGGTCTGTTCATCAGGGACAATCTGATCATTATGATCTATACACATCCTTACTTGCTCATACACATTTACATAATTTCCTTTCAATTTTGTGAAGCTGCTTTGAGACAATGACCATTGTTAAAAGTGCTACTGGTTCTAAATGAAATCGAATTGAAATTGAATTGAATGTTAAATGATAAAATCCATGACAGCACAATTAGAAGAATAGGTGTGCCAGGATTTTCTGTCTAAAAACAGCATGGAAGCACGAATGAGGTTTGCAAACCTGCATCTGAACGATCCTGTTGCACACGTTAATTTTGACTGAGTTTTAGCTGTCGGACAGATGGCCTCTCATTTGCCTCTAAAATACTATTGTATACAGAGGAGTTAATGGTCCGCTCAGTGATTGCAAGATCCCCAGGTCCTGTGGCTACAAAATAAAATAATCCGAAATCATCACCCCTGCAATATCTTCCTTGACAGTAGGAAATGGAATAGATTTATTTATTTACTTTGGTCTCATTTGATGATAGGACATTATTCCAAAAGTCTATATATACACGTTGGTATATTTGTGTTGGTGTAAAAACCTTATTCTTATGAAAGTACCCTCCGTAATCTAAAAAAACGAAGGAATTTTTGCAAGGCTTTGCACACCATGTCATGTGTAAAAAGTATTACGCATTATGTATATTATAAGCATATCAAGATTTTTGAAGACGACTTATAAGGATTATTATCTATTTAAACCATTCCTGTGCTACTTCCTCTGGTTTGGTGTGATGCATGGAGAGGTTAGAATTTCTGTTGAAATTGCATCAACACCCCCAGCACACAGTGATGTCTATGTCTATCTTTGGCATTTTCACCATCATGAGCACATCCTGATGACTGTGTATATCTTGGCCATTTTTTTCTTTGCATTTCCTTTAACCAGATGCAGTAATAACACTTTTTAATACACATTGTTTAGTACGGTAATTTATTAAATGATGTGCTGTTAAGATGAATTTCTTATTCCCAGGTTTAAGATGTTTTGGTGCTTAGAGAGATGACATTCTAAAAAAATAACTGGAAATGGTCTTTAATTGTATCTTATAAAATAACAGTGTCTTAAAACTAGTTTCAAAAAAGTAAAAATAAATAAATAAATAAAACACTAACAGTCAAATTTAAGTGCTGCTAACCACTAAAATCTAACCCTGATACTGACCTAGGGTTAGGGTTTCACTTCCCACATTGGGATTATTTTAAGTTAACTAAGCTTGACTATGTCTAAGTAATGACAAGATGTAACTGAGTGTCAGTAAAAGTGTCTACTGCCTTCTCCTGTTAAATATTTACAGTAATTATTATTTATTCCTTTATAATGGTACATGCAGTTTTGTCTGATCATAGCACATTTGAGGAGTAACCCAAAACATATACATATAATTAAGGAATTGCATTTTAAAAATACCAATTCTGATCAGAGAGTTTTTAGTTATTTATTTTAAAAAACAACAGCAAAGAAAATATTCTTTTTAGTTTCTATAATTATGTTCATTTTAATATGTTATTTCTTTTAGCATCATAATGTGCTCCACACATTAAAACGAATTAAGTTGTTGATATGGTGATGTTTGATGAAAAAATATTTTTATTTATTTAGCGGTTATAAAAGGATTTCCCAGTATGAAGATTTTGTAAAACTAAATTGTAAAATATTATTGTATTCTTGTATTCATAAATTGTATTATTGTTTTGTATTCTTATTCTTATTAATCTTTTTAGTATTATTACTTAAGGAGAAGGAAAAAAATATAAGATGGCTAAAAAAAAAAATTGTATATGTCTTTCTTTCCTGCTTGATCAGTAACAGGGTCACCCACACATTATGAATATGTTCCTGTCAGCATGTTTGCATGAATTTGTTTTGGTTTTCCACCACATGCACATCTTTGCTGCAGAACTATAAAACATCTTATTTAAGAGTGACTACAACAGAAGCAACATTTCTTCTTATTTTATTATAACACAATAATACAATTTTGAAACTGCGTTTGAAAAATGACAACCAAGGCAATGTCAAAAAAGCATATTAATAATAATAATAATAATAATAATAATAATAATAAATGCCTTAAGGCTTCTACAATATGATTTTGATCCTTAAGGCAACAAATCCAATATTTACTGATACCAATGGAAGATTTAGTATAAGAAATAATGCACTTCATCTGACTCAGATTGATCCCTGTACATTCAATTCCTTTAAGTGTTGCTTTAGTTTGTTGCTTGAATCTAAATCATCTGGCTGTTATGTCTGTATGAACTGCAAGTACTTTGTATGTACAATATGCATAATGTAAGTACATATTAGCACAGTTGAGTTCATTTTAAGACTGGGTGAGACTGGCGCTGTGAAAACAGCTAAACACTTTTTTTTTGTTTCCGACTTTCACACATTAACTGCAAACTTTTTCTCCCTCTTTTTGGATAATGTGTGAAAATTTTGCTCAGGCCCAAGTGGAATGAAAATGACTGAAACTTGACTCCCCCAATTTCTGAATTTAATTGAATTCTTTTAACTATGTAGTGAATAAAATGCAAGTAAATGTGTGAAAGCACACTAATACTGTATATAGCATATAGTAATTGGTGATCTCTCATTGGATGAGAGATATAGACTATTTTAATGGGCTTACCAAAAAAAAACCAACACATACACATTTATAAAGTATTTTTATAATTTAGAGCTGTAGGTAAGTAAGAATACTGGTAATCGATTGTAAAAAAAAAAATTACATAAAGCAATTGTTAAAGAGAGTAACCGGGTTATATCAGTGATTATTTAGATTTCTTGAAGCTGTATTAATTTTTTTTGATTAAAGGTTAGATAAAAGGTTAATTTTAACAGCCCCCTGAGATAGCCCCCTGCACAGACCACACCGGAAAAGAAGAAACATCTTTCTAAAATTTATAACAGTGATAAGCATCTGCTAGGTGTGCAGTAAAGGCTGTGGTTCATTAACCCTTTCTAGCACTACACTTGTGTTGCATTTCACCAATATTGTATGCACCAAAATGTGTTAAAGTTTTAAGTATATAAAATTTTATTATTATTATTATTATTATTACGCTTTTTATT
>JAOVVA010040713.1:1814-14975 GCA_028565275.1 Leiocassis micropogon
AATAACCCGTGCATTATTTAAGGCTTACGTGAAGTCCTCCATGAAGCACTTATTCATGTTAGCTTTTTAAAGCTTTATGTACTGTATATCCAGAAGCACAGTATGCAGAAAGCAAAATGCGCACATAGAGTTGACTTTTACCTGAAGACGAGGTCATTCTTCTCACTGTGGTAGGTGCAGGAGACGGTGATGCACCCGCAGGACGTAGTCATGATCGAGTAGTGGGCTGCAAACCAAATCAGCAACATAACAAACCTGTGAGATCTCACTGTATTGAGTTACAGCTAGCATGGTCTGAATGTCAACCCGAGGCTCAAATCCGAATCCAGAAGTAACATATACTGTGTGTTAACAGCTCTACCAGACCGTGAAGGTAACGGCCACTCGGATGCGGATACTGACCCTGTGAGTGATGCGTGTCGTTGTGAGACATATTGCCCGACCACATGCGCACTCTGAGGCCCTGGTCGGACTTATCAGGGCTTCCCAAGTACAGCTCGTCTACGTGTGTGGCGTCGATCGGGACCTCCATGGGGTGCTTGTGAGACTGCATGGGCCTCTTTTTACAGCTCTCGTTCTTGCTATCCAACTCATAAAACACATCCTGGGGTTGAGATAAAGTGGGAAGTCAAATTAGGCATTTATAGTAATAGTAATAATAATACGTCATTTTAAATCCAGTCAAAAATGCATTACTTGTAAAGAAAGAATGATTTGGTCAAATAAGAAATAAACCATTTTTGTTGCGATTTTCACACTAACTAATTTGTCAGCTCAGCCACAACCATTGCTCTTTTGCTGTTATCTATTTATAGCCTAAGACTATGATGTCACCATGTGTCCAACACCCCAAATATATGCCTTGATGCAATAAGGAAGTAAATTAACCTTATTATAGTACAGATTGGAGTACTGGCGAAAGAAACTGGCTATTACTTAAGTAGGGGTTGGGCTATGAGTACACTGCTGTGAAAAAGTATTCACCCCTTCCTGATTTTTTTTTTTTTTTTTTTTTTGCAGATTTGTCATACTTGAATGATTGAGATCATCAAACACATTTTAATATTACAAAATATAACCTGAGTAAATTCAACAGGCAGTTTTTAAATTATTTAAAATAAAAAAAAAAAGCTGTCCAATACTGCCTGGCCTTGACTAGGCCACTCTCAAACTTTCATTTTTTATTGTTATTTATTTTTTTCTTCTAGCCATTCAGAGGTGGACTTGTTGGTGTGTTTTGGGTCATTGTCCTGGTGCATAACCCAAGTGCGCTCGAGCTTTATTTCACAAACTGATGGCCGGACATTCTCCTTCAGAATTTTCTGGTAGAGCGCAGAATTCATTGTTCCATCAATTATGGTAAGTCATTCCGGTCCATAAGCTGCAAAGCCCCAGACCATCACACTACCATCACCAGTTTCTGTGCCCCCTCTATAATAGGGTTTGGGTATGCAACTCCATCAAAACTCCAATAAAATACAAATCTTATGGAGCTCCTACTATTCATTATAATATACAATCCGTTCAAGATTTGGATTTTATTTTACAGTACTGTATTACCTTCTCAAAATGTATAAGTATGTCCAGATGGGAGGATTTGTTTGATTTGCTGCTGTCCTCCACAAAGCGTAGGAATTTGTTAGAGGAATCGTAGTCGAACTCTCCCCATGCGGTCGTATCATCTTTGGTGGAAGTCTGTATATTTGTGTAAAAAAAAAAATTAAATTAATTGTGTAATGTTTATTTACATATTAAAGATTTATCAGCCCGGCATATATTGAGATTTTTCTTTTTCCACACAGTAAAATCTTCATTCATGTGATTTTGCTGTTCAGAACTCAAATCAGCTAAACTTCAGCATTTAAGAGACATATTTTACCTGTTTTGAATCAAACTGGGTCTGGCGTGACTTTAGCTTTAGATTAAAAATTTTTGATTTAAATGAAAAAGGACAACTCTACGTATACTGTAATTCAAGAAATGAAACGCAACAGGGCAAGCTATGGCAGGAAAATAATCAACAAAGTAGTGTGATAAAGCAGAATTACTATTGCTGTGACGAAACAGTAAGTCTGCACACCATATATGACTAATGTCCTTAAACCATTAAAGTACCAAATTTCCTGATTTGCCGACGCGTTACTGTTTGAGCTGCTGTTTTAGGCAATTATTGTAGATGATCTCTGACCAATCAGAATTCAGAATTCACACACACCTTACAGCTATACTATAAACTCTAATAGTGGTTGATTGTGGATAATTCTTCAACATAGTAACGTCGATTCAAAAACCATAGCTCGGACACTCTGGTTGTCCCTGGAATTCATTTAGAGATCCATGGATTTAAGAAATAGTGAATTGTCACTATTGTATCTACGTACCACACAGAGCATGCCGCTGGTCTTTGCTGGGGATCCTGGAAAAGAAATTGGTAAAGAACATCAATAATATTATTTAACAGTTAACATTTAGCAGTTTTGTTTGGATAAAATTTAATCCAGATGAATTCTTACACTCTTGAAAACATAGAACTGATCGAAAAGAAGGCAGAACTTACGGCACGGCTCGCGGCCGGAGGAGGCCCAGGCCATCGGGCAGAGGCACAAGAAAGCCACGCAGAACAGCTCAAAGGTGCGCATCTTTGCTCTTCGTCAGATTCTCCTAAAGTCCAAACTGCATTCAGTGGTGCTATTTATACATGGAGTCCATCACAGATACACACAATCACCTGCTGCTCAGACTAGCAGGAGAATTTTAAGAATGGCACGGTCATAGAGACAAACAAGCGTTATTAAAACAAACTTGCTCGGCCTCCCACCAGCACACTGGAGGTTCTCGTTCAGCCCTGGGGGATCTGGTGACGCCGCACCAGCGGGACATAAGTTCATGTGAGGTGATGTTTGCTGCAAAATGATCTGAAGCAACCCATAACGATGCAGGTGTAAAAATAAAAGTTGACTAATTATTGGAGAGAGCGTGGCTTCTCTGCATGTTTTCTTAGACATTTTCTTTTTAACTCTTCCCTGAAGTGAATACTGCTTTCTGATGGATGCTTAAAATAATATTATATTATATATTATATAATATAATAAATAAGATATTATAATATCTTATTCTGGACAAACAAGTAAATTTGATGCAAGCAAAAACTTTATCTATTTTTGGTTGAGAAAATCCATTTGAATGGCACAGATGATGTTAAGATATTTAATTGATTAAATGTAAAAATGTAAAAAGTGAAATTTATTAGCATAAAAATATGACAGTTCTGTGATACAGAAGCAACTGTGTATTTGTTATTTTGAAAATCTAATCTTTGAGAGCCTTTTTTTTAGATTAGAGAACTCCAATCTTTGTTTTTTCAAAGATCTCTTAAAATCTTTGATAAAGAACTTTAAACACAATCTTTTCTATAACTGATGGTTCCAAATTAAAGGCAGAGAACCCTAAACCATCTAAAGAAATCTTAAGGAGCCTCATTTCTAAATGTCTAAATGTCATTTAAATATGCTGCATTGATTGATTTTTGCCGCGTCATGTTATTCAGTTACCTTATGTTGTGTTTTAAGGATCTCATTTGGCCTAAATTCTGGATGCAGGTGACAGAACATGTTTGTTGAGCTCCGCTGCAGGTGTTCCGCCTTTGCTTTCTTTACCAACAGAGAACTCGAGAGCAGCTGGGGACAGGGTGATAATGATAAAGACGTGCTTAGTGCATCTGTCTGCAGATACTGTTGATTTCGTGGAAAAAATGAGCCACAGATGCATGTTGACTCAACAAACATTTTTAAAATAATAATAATAACGTATGCCCTATAGAACACGTGATTTCTTGATGATGTACACATCATATCTGTTAATTCTGTGGTATAATGGTGAAACGAGTCTGAACGAAACTCTGACCATTTTCGTCCCGTAGAAATGAGTCACAGCAGTCTGATTAATACCCAACTTCCTCAGTTGTTTTTTTTTTTTTTTGGAAAAAAGGAACTGTCAGTTACCTCATACCACAGAAAGTGGCTCATGGTTTTGTTCTGAGAAGACTGTAAAGAAGTATGACACCTATACGTTGATCTCACGTGAATACGTTTGATATTGAGTTTGGTGTCATTTGAACTCTGTGTAACCTCTTGTACCCTGTGGCATCCGAACATACGTAAAAGTGTGATATTCATTCTATCATTCTTGACAGATCAAAACAGACGGATGTAGTTGATTGTCCTTTTTGGTCTTCAATTCACTTTAATTACATTTTATATGATAGTGCATTTGACAATGGTTGTTGTCACAAAGGTGGTTTATCACTTACTTCCTGTGATATTTTATAATCTATCGAGGAGGGTAGTCTGATCATTGGTGTGTAGAGCTGCACTAAGGTCGAGCACCACAAGCGAAAAGACAGCACCCTGATCAAAAGTCAGTAGTAGTGGTGTCTCTGTGCTGTAAAGAGCCTAAATGCTAACTAATCAGGGGTAGATCAGGGGTGAATCATAACGAGTCAGGAATAGCTCAGTGGTTAAAGCATTGGGCCAAGATTTGGATGGTCCCAGGTTCTAACCCCAGGACCACTGACCCAAAAGTTACCACTGTTGGTAAATGAGCAACACTTTTAACCCTCAATTGCTCAGATGTATAATAAGATAAAAATCTAAATTGCTCTGGATAAGGGTGTCTGCCAAATGCTGTAAACTAATACTAATAATTTCCTGCTAGTTATTCCTATGTAGGTATGTAGGTATGAGCATAGCTTCTGCACTACAACCTATTTTGGCATCTTGGACATAAAATGGAGGTTTGATATTGGTTTATAGTTGGATAGCTGATGGGGTCAAGGTCGGGTTTCTTACTTAGGGGTTTAATGCCTGCTAGTTTAAAGGATTTAAGTACAAACCCATTGCTTAGTAAATAATTTAGTTTTTTTTTTAAATGATCTGTAAGAATAAGCTTGTATAGACAGCTTCTTCCTATATAGGATTTAGTAACATTGGTTCAGTCTCTTGAAGAAGAGTAAAATATTCTGTGATAAGTACTGTCTTATATCGTTTGATTCTCACCTACACAAATTTTTATTAAATTGTCTGGGACCTGATTTTTTTCCCTAATATTTTACATTTTGTCATGGAAAAAAGTTCATGTCCCCACTATGACATGCTATTGGTGCACATGTGTCTCTGCTGGTCTTTTTCCCAGTTAATTTCCCTAAAGTTAAAATAAGAATCTAGGATTATTCTTTATCTTGTATAAGAGTAAGGAGATTTGTTGATCTAGCAGCACTAAGGCTCTGCTTCCACGCCGTTTGAATTACTACCAAATTTAGTTCGCTCCTTTTGCGTTCTAATTTTCTGTGTGTGTGATTATTATTTTTTTTTTCACTCATTATTTTTATTTTAAGTGGAACTACATTTCAGGTATAATATAACACTGACTCTAAGCATTCAGTCACCTGATCGAGTTCTTTGGAGTCAGACGTAGATCAAATCAAGCTTGATAACTCTGCAAGATTACTGATAAAGCTAGCTGGTGTTAATGTATGTTCAATGCGGTAGTGCAGCACTGTATTTAAAATATTATTGTAACACCTTCTAAATGAGATGAGAATAAACTCAGAATGTGGAATCTTATGTGTTTGTTTAATCCTTAATACTTTGTTTAATCCAAAGTTTAGTATTAAAACGAGTGTGACCTGCCAGACTGGATATAAATGCTGCCCACAGAAGGACTTCTGGATTCTTGATATGAATATTTTCGGCTTGCTCATCAAGGACTATCTGACCATTTTGATTCATACACATTCAAATTCCATACAAACTTAAATAATTCTTTTGATTGTGTAAAGCTGCTTTGGGACAATGGCAATTGTTAAAAGCGCTATGCAAATAAAATTGAATTGAATTGAATATTAAAGTTTACAGCAATTAACGCTTTGTCTACAAAAACAACCAGGTTTGAGAGGAAATCCGCAAAGAAATTCAGAGTACAGGGTTTGTCAACAATAATTAGTGGAATTAACGGGGCAGACTATTCATGGGTAGATCTGCAAGGGACAAACCCCAAATTTTTTTTTTCTTTTTTCAATCAGAGGTTATCAATTACATTGTTTAAAGGAAATAATAGTTGTGACATTTTTTGACCACAAAATGCTGGGTTTTTTTTTGTTTTGGTTTTTTTTTTTTTGTCTTTTTGTCATTCTAGGAAATACCACCACAAGTGCAAGCTTGAAACTTCAGGTTTTGTTTGGTGCTGAGTAAGGATTTAAATGAAGTAGGATTAAAAATTAAGTTGGTATAAAAATGATTTCATGTTTGCCCTTGGATATTGGAATATCTTTGCCATTTGTCATATAAACAGGGAATTGGGGAAGATCTAAATCAAACATTATAAAATGATAATTTTATGGCTGTACTGAAGACAACAGACTTGTCTTTGCTTGTACATAAGCAGACAAGTCGGAGCACCAAGTGCTAAAAAAAATACATCCATATTTCCTCATTCAAACGTAAAAAAGTAATTTCTGCTTGTTCAAAGCAGTGACCAGCACATTATAAAGGCTCCTTATCCAATAATTTGTCCGAAGAGACAAACTACTTATTTCACAGCAAAAAATTTCTTCTCTGCACAGTTTCAGATATGACCTACAGTGGGATACACCTGCGCGTCAGGACCGGGATTGTGCCAACCATGTCAATCAGAGGCTCTTCGTGTATGGCGATGTATGTTTGGCAGCTGCGAGCAATCAGACTTTTTTTCAAGAATTAGCAACTAAATGTTGCTATGTACTTCTGAATCACTTACTGTACCATGTACTGTCCTTTTAACTCTAAACCATGGGACAGTCACCATCTGCATACGAGCTGTCAAGTAGTAGCTACAGTACCAGACCTCGCATTAAGACTTGACAAAGAATGCCACGAATTCTCATAACTTGCTTTACGAGCAGCGTCACATCTCTGGTTACAGTATCAAGTGAAGTCAACTTAAATTTCACACACACACATGCATGCTTACTTCCCTTTACCCCTTTTGCTAGCTAGACATTGTAGAGTGGATATGCACAGCTATTAGCATCAGCACTTTTTTTCACTACCACAATGATGGATAAATAACAAGCACACTGATTTTAGCTTAGAATTTAGCTGCCTTTGTTGTGCCTGTTTTGTAATCATGAAAACCACATCAAGCCCATAAGTATGTTAAACCATTAGCCGACGTTACCTAAAGTTCATCAAGTATAGTTGTACAATAATAAAATTTTTAATCTTTTTTTTAAAAAAGTTGATATCCACTTCAAATATCTATCCTGCACTCCTGGTTGAAATTGTGACAGTCCTGGAAGGTTTGTACTTAAATAATGGCAATAGAAGTTGTATAAATAAGACGAATATAAGTTGCAGGTTAACATCACAGCAGGTTACAACTGCAATCCTAAACAATAACTCAAATCCTGCTCAACTCAGACCTCCAGTGTTTCCACTACCTGTGTAGTATCACCTGTACAGCAGCCTTTTTCCAGGTACTGTGCCCTCTCTTGGTTAATCTTTGTAATGCAATCACCAGACCCAAATGTACTGTATTATATAGTGTCTAAAAATTTGAATATCATTTTTTTTTTTTTTTGTGATTTGATTTAAAAAGTGAAACTCACATGTTCTAGGTTCTTTACACATAAATTTAAATATTTCAAGCCTTCTTTTTTTAACATTTGATAATTACAGCTCACTGTACTAAGAAAAAAAATCCAGTATCTGAAAATATTACAATATTTAATTTCAATTTTGAGTTGTTAAGTTAAATTGAAATTCACATAGTATTGTTCTAGTTTAGTACACAAATGGGAAAGGCTGCTGACTTGAGATGTGAACGTGTTACACCAGTTAATTTGTAGCTGCGGTGTGAGCAAAAATGGATGCCCCCCTTGTGATTTGCATGAAAGGAGAGCAGCGTGCAGTGATTAATTTTTTTGTAGTCTGAGCGTGTACCCCGTATCAAAACAACTCATAGCATAAACTTATCATGCATAAACAAAAATTTGGACCGATACTTAGACCGAAAATTTCTTAAAGAGAATCATTACTGGATATGAGACACGGATTCACCACCACGAACCTGGGAGTAAATGGCATGGAGTATGGAATGGAAACACCTTCAATCAAGGGCCAGTATTGAAACATTATCAGAAAAAAAGGTTCAACAATCAACAGTGCTCGTTACAGTGAGACACTTATTGAAGAGCTGAAGCTTCTGATTAAACGCAGAGGACTGCTATCCAAGCGCTTTGTGATCTTATGTCACAAGGCACGTCCGCACACTTCTACCCACACTGTCGACACTCGAGCAACTCTATGAGGATGGAGATTAACTTGATTTTGTGGCTCACAGCTGGCGCACGGTGACTTAGTGGTTAGCACTGTCGCCTTGCACCTCCAGGGTCCGGGTTCAATTCCCGACCAAGTTTGATGGGTGGGTTTCCTCCAGGTACTCCGGGTCACTCTCATGGTCCAAAGACATGCAGATTAGGCTAATTGGAGTGTGTTTCCTGCGATAAATTGGTACCCTGTCCAGGGTGTACCCTGTTTGATGCCCTCCAGGCCCTCTGTGACCCTGTATACAGAAATAAGCAGTATAGACGATGAGTGAGTGAGTAAGCTCAGCCTAAAATATTTTTTAATGAGGGAATACGAAAGCTTGTTGACAGATAAAGATTATGCAAGAAGATTATGTCAATTATGTATTTGTCTTTTCTAATAGTTACTAAAAATACATTTGCAGTTAATTCAGAAATCAGCAATATTGCAGATAACAAATAGGAAGACTTTAAGTGTTTGTTTAAGTATGCTTTCACTTGGTGCAACTTCTCGCAAAGTAAACCCGACTGGTAAACCTCACCATTGAGTCCCTGTGTCACATGACTGTCTGCGAATGGCACATGAGTAAATATTCTGCTTTTCAAGTTTTAAATACGGAGATTTATACTACATCTTAACATTAAGATGGATTTTGCCAAAACACAATTCAAGCTATGTTGTGTGCCAGTGACAAGCAAAGTGTTTATCGATGCCCATCATATCTGCTTCTGATCCTCCCGGGGATGAATAATGCATTCCCAGCTACATACGTTTTTGTGCACATCTGCATAAAATTATTCCGAGCAAGAAATAGGATTCTGTTTCTCTGTAAAATAGAAGTCTTCAAAGAAGACTAAAAAAGCTGAAAAATAAATTAGGGGAAGGCCAGAGAACGGCTGACATTGCAACATAAAATGGAATTGTTGCTTTGTATAGTGTTCGTATGCATGAATCAAGGAGTGAGAAGGAGAGAGTAAGCGAGAGAGAGAGAAAGAGAGAGAGAGGGTGTGAGAGAGAGAGAGAGAAAAAGAAAGAGAGAGCGAGACGGGGAGAGACAGAGAGAGAGAAACATGGTTGGTTTCATGGAAATAAAAGAAAAGGGGAAGAGAAAGTGGACTTGGGGAAGCCACAGCTTCAGAGCTGAGTCGAAGAAACTATCGGTAAATTCAATATATTAACAATGCATTGACAACATTGCACACTCACTGTCACACATGTGTGTGTGTGTGTGTGTGGGAGGGGGGTGCTTGTATATTGAACCTCCTGGAAATGGGCCTCCCCCACGTTTTCTTTACCACTGGTCACCAAGACGTGACACCCCTCATACGGATGCTTCGTGCTCCGCCCACCACCTCCTGTCTAAAAGCCAATCAGGAAAACATCAGGAAGAGAATTATAGCATGACAATCTATTAGCAGTTTTGAATTAAAAGATATTTACAATAGGATCAAAATTCATACACACATACACACACACATACAATCTACTGTAATAGTGATCAGCTAACTTAATATTAAATGATATTACACTAATCCGAGGTCTTTTATCTCTGTGGTGGTATAGCGTTAAAATCGGGTGAGCAAAACAGACGGACACACAAATAATAAAACAAACCAAAAAGTGTATTATACAAAAAAAACAAATAAAGCAATCAAAGGGTGCACAAAAAAAAAACAAGAAAACAAACAATATTTACCAAATATATACAGTACAATAATATGTGTGTGTACAGTATGTGTGTGAGCGTGAGTGAGTGGATAACTGTCCGGAGTCCGGGATATTGTGGTTGTGTGTATGAGGAGATATGATTCGGTCTCACCGGGGTTAATAAAGACCGGGAGGACGATGACGGAGGGTGAGAAGTCCTGTGAAAACGTCCAGTCGAGTATATTCCATACAACTGAAAAATCTGTAAAAGTAAGGTTTCACGGCAATCTCCACTATCTTTTGTCGTCTATAAATAACGCCAGCGCTGGTGTTCCATTACTACTCCTCCCCCTCACTTTCTCCTGGCTGTCCTTTTAAACCAGGTCAGATGACCTCTTGCGTCACCTCTGACCTCTTGCAACTGGAAAGTGTAGTCTGGCGGGCAGGGAAGCAGCCGCCAAAACACAGTCCATGGGACAAACAACCGGATGGGTCCTTTTTTTAAAAAGGCACAGCTGTTTGCAGTTAATCAGCTTAATCATTTTTATATATACATAAAAAAGAGAACCCTTATGTGGCTGCGCTACAATAGTATCTGCTCTCTTCGTAATTCTTTACTACTCTACATCCACTATCTCTGCATACTGTATGTACCGTATATATGCAATACCCTAATTAATGTGTGTATATAGGAACTCAGAAAAGGTCATGGCCTTTTTGAAATATAGACAGTTCCTTTTTTCCCCACCCAAAGCCAGGATGCAATCTTGTCCATCAGAAATAAACATTAGAAATGTAGGTTTAGCAGCTGTGTGTTAATTAAATCTTGGAAATGGATATTGGCGGAAATAATCTTCATTCACCACTGGCTAAGTTTCTAAATCTTTTAAACTTGCAGTTATTGAACCCCTACTTAAGAAACCGAGAACCTTGATCCGTGTGAGCTATCCAACTATAGGCCGATATCAAACCTTCCTTTCATCTCCAAGATGAAAAGTCTTCAACAACAAAATGTTGTAGTACAGCAGCTGTGCTCATGTCTGCATAGGAATTACATTGATGAAATGTACCAGTTAGGATTTAGGCCTCAACATAGCACAGTAACAGCGCTGGTTAAAGTGGTAAATGACCACCTACTGGCCTCTGATCAGGGTGGTGTCTCTCTGCTTGTGTTACTTGACCTTAGTTCAGCTTAGTTCAGCCCATCCTCACAGTTCTCTGGTCATAATGTTATGTTATTAATGTTAGTAATAAATGTTATGACTTCACTTTAAAGATGTACTCCAGAAGCATCTACAATTTTTCCAGTTAATCACAAACCCATTACTTTTCTGTTTTCCAGAAACATTAACTAGTTTACAATGCTCTACATATTATTGACAGAATTTCTAATTTGTAAACAGAATTTTTAACTTAAGATAAACATTTGAATAATACCTACTAAAGCAGAAAACACTTTAAATAAATATTTAAGCCCTAAACTAGGGCACTACACTCTCCCCCCACATCAAAGGGTCATGTCCTCATGACACAAAGGAAAAAAAAGACTATTTAAACATTTTCCTTACTATCCAATCCATTTATAAAAAGTGCTTCTATACATTCTAATAGGGGACAGTGATAACCCATTTCTCTTATCTGTGGCCTGTATTATAGTAGCACCATATGTACTGACAGCTACTGTGGTTGGGTTTCCCAGTAAGTCATAGGTCAGTCTACTTGTTACTCTTCTCTGTCTCTGAGATTGTGCTGTACCTTCGATAGCTGTGATTGATTGTCAAGTCTCTCAACTGTCTTATCACCTACATGTATGTCACTGGTAGTCTCTGCTTCAGCAGTCCTTTTCATAGCCTCGTCAGGAGTCTTTTCAGTCTCAACAGCTAGTTCTTGTATCAAAAATTCATCCACCACGGTTGATTCTAGAGCTATGCCCTCATATGCATCTGAGCAACTAATTATCTCAGGCCCAGCAATGTCCAAATTCTGGGTAACAGGTACTGCTCGTTCTGTGATTTAATTCCCCTGCTCCTGTGACCTCCAGGGTACATAGTAATCATAACACATTCCCACATCCTCCTTCTCTGAATCAGAATCCTGCTTTGTCTTCAGGGGCTGGTAAGGTAGGGAGATTACAGTTCTCAGCTCTCCTTGCTCCTATGTTTTTTTTTCAGGTTCTAAATGTACTTCTTAACCAATCAGCAGAAGGTGGTTGCGATGAAGTACCTTTTCTGGTCCATGTCCATCCCCAGAACACTGGTAAACCAGGCAGTTGACTTTCAATGATGTAAGGAGTAGATTTCCACCGGTCAACATGCTTGTATTTCCCTTGCATCTCCAGAGCCTAGTGGGCAAAACCGAACTCTTTGTTTCCTTTATTTTTCTTCTGTGCCATGCTTTGAGCCAACTGATAGGCAGCCTGTAACTCACATTTCATATTTTTTACATATCTCAGGTAGGACTTAGTTGAGGTTCCATCACTCGAAACTCCAAAAGTCACATCTACTGGTAACCTAGCCTCATGCCTAAACATTAGGAAATATGGAGAATAGCCAGTTGATTCATTCACCGTGCAGTTGTATGCAGTTTCCAGGTGGCTGATGTGTTCGCTCCATTTTCCTTTGTCCTTTGCCTCAAGGGTTCTGAGCATGTCAAGTAATGTTCTGTTAAAGCACTCAGGCTGTGGGTCGCCCTGAGGGTGATAGGGTGTGGTCCTGGACTTTCTTATCCCCAACATGTCCAACAGTTCATGAATCAGTCGACTCTCAAAGTATCTGCCTTGGTCAGAGTGCACTCTCTTTGGTAACCCATACTGAACAAAATATTGTTCCCAGAGCACCTTAGCGACAGTTGATGCCTTTCAAACTTTTGTGGCGTCGGCTTGAGCATAGCATTTGTAATGGTCAGTAACCACCAGTACATTATAGACGTTCTTTGAATCAGGCTCAATCATTAGAAAATCCATGCAGATAAGATGCATTGGTCCATCATGCTAATATGCAACAGCTCAGCTGCCCTCTTTGGAAGTGTTTTTCTTTGAATACACCTGGCAAAGTTCTTACAGTAGTTTTCAACCTGCACTTTTATACAAGGCCAATAAAATTCAATTCAATTCAATTCAATTTTATTTGTATAGCGCTTTTAGCAATTGTCATTGCCGCAAAGCAGCTTTACA